>JAJKFL010000237.1:30137404-30183222 GCA_021186555.1 Reticulitermes speratus
ATAAAAAATCCTTACGTAATCATTATTTAGATAAATGATGCAGCCGGATCGAGTACAAGAAATAGCGAATACCCAGAATCTGGAAAAACGGCGTTTGAAATCCTGGCGGGGGCAAGGGGATTTCCTTCTCTCAGAAACCGTTCAGACTCCCTCTGGGCCCACCCAACCTCCCATTCTATGGGTACAAACGTTCTTTCCCTGCGGTAGAGAGGTGGCGGCGTGAAGGTGAGAACTCACCTCTATCTAGTGCCGAGGTTAAGATTGAGTGGAATATATCTCAGCTCCCCCTATATGCCTTAATGGCGTGGACTGGGAAAACTTTACTTTTCCACGAAATAATAATGCCATCTTTGCATTGAATGGGTTTCAAATAAATAAAATAGCCTAAATATGATCAAGCAACATAATTCTAAGTACTTTTAAATCTCGAAAGCACCACGAATAGGCACATTTATAACCGCTCAAGTTTGTCGATACAAGAACTAAGAGGAACTGAAATTCTTTTCAAGTTGGAGGAAAAACATTTCATTCTGCGGTAGAGGATTCCGTTTTTTGCCTGCGATACGGAGCGTAACACGACCAAAAGATGTTGTTATATTCCTCTGGAACCATACGCAATCCCTTGTGGCAAGTGTAGATCCACTGCAAACTAAAACTGGTCCTGGTCTCCTTCCCTCCTAGCTTAATCTTCTTCAATTCCGCAACATATTGATCGTCCGCTTCAGTACCGCAACACCGTATAAATTTAAACAAAGGTTCGGAACCTTCCCCAATCAATTATTTCAAGTCCTAAGCAATCCCTGCCTCCGGATTTTCAACCAAAAACATGCTGGCATTTGTGTGGTTCTGTCCGCTAATACTTTAAGCTATTCTAACTTTTTTAAAACTATTTCGCATATTTCTGCTGCGCCAATCTAAAGTAACCACCAAGAGAATTCCTGAATGTAAATACTGTGCCGCATGCTATGTTTAAATCGTAAATGTTTAAAAAACAAAAAATTGGCAGAAAAAACATTTTAAATACAACTGCAACAAAAAAACGACTATTTTCATGGCCTCCAAATAGTAATTCCGGGGTTTAGGGTTCAACAGACTCTGTAACATATGTGACACATAATACAGGTAGTATAAAACCAGCACTAAACGCATAAACTCCACAGAGTTTCCATCGTCTAATGTATTAAAATCAATATAATTAATACAACACAAGGATACGGGGCGGGACTGGCCTCAAAAGGATTTTTTTATTAATTATACTAATATTAATACACTAATGATGGAAAAAGTCCACAAAGTGATGAGCTTAGTTAGCCCCTTTAATTTAGGGCACAAATATCCTTCGCCAAACCTCAAACAGACGAACCACTTACTTTGGAGGATGAAAAATTAAAAAGGATTTCTACAAGTAACTCTGTTTGTGTGGGCTGGACATACTAGTTCAGGTAAGAGTGCAACAACAAGTTGTGGTAAACACATACTGACGTTTATGGCTCCACGAAGGTCGTCACCTCAATAGGACCTTGCTCAATGGAGTCCTGTCGCATTGTATAATGTGGTATGAGATAAGATATGGTGATTGGGGTGTTGCGTGTAGTGGAGGATATATGAAAGGAAACTGTCAGACCTAATTTAAGGCACTATCCTGGAAGTCAATTGAAGACCTTGAAATGAAGCGAGATTTTCGGTCAGAATACGAGATTTCGGAAGGGGTTACAAAAAAATTCAGCGCTGGACCAGAATAATTACGTTCCTTCGAGGAATCCCTTTCCTGAATATTATTACTTTGCGAGGTTTGAAGTCCTCACAGAAGTTCTGATAAAGTACGAGCCTTCTGGCCTATGACGCCGTGTTAAATGGACGACAAGTAATAAGAATCAACATCGAAGCGTATAGCGAGATGTTGACCATCTCGTTTTCCCAGTTATTTATAAATCACCACAAACAATTTTCTTCTTTATTTGGACGCTAAATAACGTTACCAGTTGATACGCTGTCGAAACAACCACTGCTGCCAATATCTGCTTTTAAAGCATGACTTGCTGCAGCTCTCTGACCGGGACGACACAATCAAACCAACCCCCGCTGCGCCCTACAGTCGAATGTTCAGAATGTTAATGCGGTGTTCCGACATGTGACGTTGTTTAAATGAGGATTACACACGGGACGGCGCAAGTACGGCAGGTGGATGTGGTGAGCCTCCGCAAGTCACTACTAGCTTTATCACACACACAACACAGACAATGTGCGTCGCGCATGGTGACCTTCCAGCTGAGGAAAGAGGATTACTGAGAATTTTTGAAGCCGGGGACATAGATGGGCCAGGTAATCGTTCGGTGGGTTTTAAAAGAGAAGTGTGATGAGTTTTTAGGACGGTGTCCAGTGGCGACAGTTGCGAAACGCGTTAATGGACGGTAATTAACCTTCGGTTCAAAAAAATTAGGAAAATTATAGTGTAACTCAGTGAAAGTTTCTCGTAAAAGACTCTGCTCACGATCGAGCCGTGGGGCCAACGACAATAAAATTTTCATGCATTAACTTTACGAATTTAATACTTTAATAAATAAGATTCACCTTATTCAGTTTAAGGATTCCGCGCGTACCGCACAGTAAACAACAAACCCCAATCCTGTTATAAAAAACCCATAAATAATGCTGCGTGGGAAGTAAATCTCTCTCTTCTGAGAACCATACAAAATACCTAAATGCACAATGTGAGCATAAAGTAGAATTTATGAGTGTTGAACGTGGTGGTACTATAGTAATGACTAGGCTCTAAGGGGTTTAGGAACTAACTGCTGTAATTCAATCTTACACTTCACAGGGACGTGCAAACAATCGCCCATCTTAAGCGTTTCACGTTTTAAGATTTTTTATTTTCATATTTTAAAAATTGTGACGATGAAAATTGATTATTTCAAATTATTTTAGCCTTCTAGGTACAAACGGACCTTTCCCGGAGTAAAGTCCAGGGCGTGAAATGATCACTCACTCCTGTAATCTGGGTTAAAAAGAGTGCAGATATGTCTCAACCCCCACAGCTTCAGGGGCCCTTTAAAGGACCCATTATCTTTAATTATTATCTCTTTAAACCAAACAAATCCGTAAAAAGGCCACAATAAATTTAAAAAGTTACAAATTTTTTAATGAAAAATTAAGCAGAAACACCAAAGGCCTAAAAGATATTTCTAATTGTTGTTGTTGTTTTTTTGTTTGTCCCTGTACCCAACGGGAGCATAGGGGCCTCCTTTCGGGGGGTTTCTATGGTCATGTGCGTTGATGTAGTGAGTGCCACCCACGCCGCACAAGTTCACTCAATCCTGATGTGACTGCCAGACCCCCGGCGGATCAGGAGACTGGGTGAAAATGGCCCTGAATTTTGCTTACAAAACATTTCTATCATGCCCGTAAGGTTTTTAAACAGCCGTAAATTATTTCAATTACGCAAAATTTTAAATTCCCTCCTCACGACCACTCAGGAACTCAAATTTTGTAGGATCGCACAATACGTTGAGTGGAAGGATAAATAGGATGCGGGGGCCCCAACCGGTCTGGACGTGGGAATGAAAAACCCTTACAACCTCCGCTTCGTACCCCATATAGTAACAATAAAATGGCGCAGAAAAACACAGGCAGACAGCCGTTTGTACGCCCTGGATCGAACGGGGGTGGAGAAAAAAGGGTCCTTTTTGTAACTTTGAATATTCTGAATCCCCAGATAAACCAAAATACAACGAACCATCCTCGCACGCACCGGCCTAAACTTACACAACTAACGTTTAGTATGGTTCAAACCGTCAGGGTTTTGGGTAATCACTAGCTGAAATTGCCAACAAATTTAGCGCGCGTTTCACGATGTTCATAGTGAACACATATTTGACGGCTTTGGTTGAAGCAAGTCGAAATAGTTATATGGCAAAAAACCCCATATTCAACACTGAGCTTATACATTAACCCTTACTGTTTCAAAATTTTTATTAACTGGCTCTGCGTTATTGGTTGTAACTGATTACCTGTGACGATAAATTGAATGAGCATCATAACCACGGACAATATACACACATTTCATTCCTAGGACATTAAAATCGGTGGCAATTGAAATGTTTGTTTGCCTTTTTCTGGCAGGCGCAGCGGCAAGTAGGGGAACGTGTATTAGTCCTTACCAGGCGGCCTGCACAAAATTTTGCGTGGCCGGGCAAATTCGGCAAAATTTTTCCTCCATGCCGGAAAATATGGACTCAGAACCAGAAGGCAAAGAAATAATATATTATAATTATATTTAAAAATTAAACTGTATTTTACCTTAAATTTTTGCAATAAAAAAATGCTAGAAAAAAAAAGAAAAATTTATAAAAAAATTAAATTTAAACAACGGGGCATGGTGTTGGTAATTTTAGTACTGTTTTACAAAATTAATCGTAATTGTACACATAATGAAGACCCATACGTTTTCCAAATTCTTCGGTGTTCTATCCGCTTTGTCAAGGAATGGGTTTGAAACCTTTTTTCTCATTACAATGTCCCACGCAAACATAACAAACGGTTGAAGGGCTATTTAAAGCAACCCTCCTTGAAATGATTGGGAGGAATAGTATCGTCAAAAAAGCCAAAAACAAAAAAAACTATCTCATTACGTCCCTGGACAGGCCCTTAGGCCCGGAATTGAGCTCCCATAATTTCTAAAAACAACACAGAATGTGAAACTTGTAGCCCTACGCCGGCCCACCTTTACCCCACGGATTATTTCTATTAAAGGCTGATAGGCCCCCAGGGCCATAGTGCGCCGAAAGATTAAATTACCCATCGGGAACGAACCCCGACCTTCCGGCTGACGCATGCCCCCAACCAACTGCACCACCAAACACCTCGAAATGTTGGTTTACTCCCATTCAAAACCACCTCTCGGGCTGCACCCGAGAATATTTTATTGTACATGCAATTATTCCTTTAATTACATATTTCCTTATTATAACGGATTTAAACTAGCAAAGTTCTTCTTTTTAAAAAAATTGCTACGTTACATATAAAGCTACTTGCTGACTTTAACTATTTTGAACTCGTAGCGAAGTGCACACCAACATTACATTTAACCCTGTAAATATTGCTTCGGCTTGGCAAATAGGCTTATTTCTCAATATTTACTTTTTCGTGTAATAATTTGTCGCACAATTACATACGAATGTGCAGAAAATTTTGAACAGGACTTAAGCAAACAGGCCCCATACTTTAAAGTTGATTGTTTTAAAATGACATTTTAAAGGTAATTGTAAATGATCGAACACTGTGCTCTGGCTCATCCCGAATTTGTCCTGCAGAATCTGACAAAATAATAAAACCAAAAGAAATAGACAACGCAAAGCGACAGCCAACTGAACCTTCCCAATATATTTTTTCACTTCCAACTATTCAGCTGCGTCACAATAATCTGCGTTCAAGTGTGCACAGAACATTTTAAGCAAC
Organism: Reticulitermes speratus; assembly: GCA_021186555.1. Lineage (NCBI taxonomy): Eukaryota > Metazoa > Arthropoda > Insecta > Blattodea > Rhinotermitidae > Reticulitermes > Reticulitermes speratus. Next base: position 30,142,862 of record JAJKFL010000237.1, read on the forward strand.
CCTTCCAACGATCTGAAATTTTTCATTCATTTAATTTCATTAATAATGACAAGGAGATTTTTTAAAAACAATTTACGGATTAAAATTAAAAATAAAGGAAAGCCTTAGCCGTGATAACAGTTAATGCTTAGCGCGTTCCGTAACCACTTGCAGTAGAACACGAGACATTTTCTCTTAATTTTTTTCTTTTATCGCGCCAGCGGACAACGGAAACGCTTGCAAGAAGGGAAAAAAAGCTGAAGAAGGCTTAATGCATGTGACGTCAACTGTTCCCAGCAACACGACCGTCTACAGCGGCTAGCTTCCTCTACATCTAAGTAACTTAAAACCTTTTTCATTACTACTTTCCCAACATTGTAGAAGGTTTTTATTAAAATTTGTAGATTCAACGTCAAATTTCATTCGTTATACTTCCTAAAAACATTTCGAGGAGACACTTAACAGCAGTATAAAAAGCAAAGGAATCCAATCGACGCGTGCCACGTATCTGTTATATGACCGACTTTAATTCAATTGATCGCTGTAAATGTAATCGTCAAAACAGTAAAACATAATCAGTACGTCACGCGCAATTTTTAGTAAATTGTTCTGTCATTTAATTTCCGATACACGGAAACGCTACGTCATCCTTTGGTCAAAAATTATGATTTCATTGTAAATCCATAACGCGGCACGTATCAACATCATAAATAGTTAATCATAAGAATCTCATAAACGAACCACGCAACATTTTCAAACATGGCGTCATCATTACATATCTAAATAACAAAGGGCGTATGAATACAACTGGTGTCACTGTAACATGTCTACTCCAGTAACAACCAAATAACGCCATTGTAACAATATCATAAAGTTATACATGTTAACAACTCTAAAACCCATTGTAACAATACCATAAATTATATCATGTTAACAACCATAAATACCCATTGTAACATATACATAAAATTAATCAGTTTAACAACTCAAAATACGCCATTGTAACATAATCATAAAGTAATTTCATGTTAACAACTCATAATATAAGCCTTGAACTTTAATAAAAGTTATATCAGTGTTAACAACTCAAATATATGCCATTGTAAACAATTCATAAAGTTATACAGTGTAACAAACAAAAATGTCATTGTAACATATAAAAATCCATATAACAACTAAAAATGCACATAACATGTCCTTACAGAATCTGATAAAAATTCATAATTATATCATTGTCATAAAGTCATAACCGGTATCCCACCAGAAAACGAATGACAACACGGACCACATATTTTTAGGCATCGAGAAATATTACAAAGCTTCTTTTTCGAAAAAATTAGGCCTACGAGCATTGCAATTTCAAATGTTATAATTTTCCGATCCCCAAACAAGAGAATTGGAGCATAATTACGAACGCCAGAACCGGCTCTTTTCCCTGTTTTTATCTTGAACCTCATCCGTGGCTTTTCTACTAACGATAAGGGAAATTTGGAAGTGCACTGAAAAACCTACGATCGAAGAAAGAAACACTTTACAACAGTAATTCTATATTTATGACATTAACACGCTCTGAAATTCAATTCCAAAAACGCAATAACATGCTGGGCTTTCACGAAAGCAATTTTATTTTACTAATTTTTTTAGCTATTTTTTAGTTGTAAAACAAATCCAACCAAACACTCCCCCTTTTGCACCTTAACAAATATAAATGCCTTGTCGCGCACACAAGCCATGCCACAACAATCAAAGTCACCATTGAAATGAAGTGCCTGTTTGTCTACTGAGCAGGCTAATTACTGAAACCGAGGGTTTATCCCCACCCACCGCTAATCCGGGGAAGACTGAGTGTAACATTTACGGAATTCCGTCACTTGTGACAACGCAACTATGCTTCTACGATCCCCTACTTAGTTTGAAATAGTATTTTCCATTAGTGAAACGAAAAGTGAGGCTTTGTTCAATGATAAATTAATTTAAAGATATTTTAAAGTGCAAACGTCATTATAAAATTAAAAGCATAACAGGGGTAGGGCCGTACGCGAGGGAGAATTTGTTGGCTTAAAACTGAACTTTCACAGCAGCACAAAATACGTATTTTAAAGTTAAACATAAAAATAAAAAGCATTTTGCTTTCATTTCAGGAATGATTACTATATTTCAGGTAAGCATTTTTTAAAACTCTTATCTTATCAAAAGTTTTTTAATATTGAATGTACTTTTTCAAAATTACCATCTACTGGTACAATAATTTAATACGCAAATCTAAGAAAAGAGAAATTTGGAAGAGCACGAGTAGATAGGTAAAATATTAAAATGCCTTTTAAAAACAGAAATACGAGGATAAGAACGACTAATAAGATCAAGACAGGAGGTAACGGATTTTGTGAACAACCGTAAGGATCGAGTTCCCCCCCATAGTTGGGGATTTATATCCACCTTAAGCGAATTATAGCTTCTAAATAGAATTGTACTGCGGGGGTGGTTTGGTAAGGGTTAAAACTTTGATCTATTACCTTAAAGGAAAACCAGCTAAAATGTTTCGGAATAAAGTGTTGTCAAGGAAAGAATACTTAAAAGAAGGGACAGGAAGTAATGAACAGAAAGAAGGAGAAGATTATAAACAAAACTTCAAAATTTAGAAATCATCTAATATTTTAGTTGATTTAAAGAGGGAGAATAATGGAATTAGTACACAGGGGTGAGTAAAAACTTAAACATTTCCCCCGAAAGAGTTCTACCGAAGAAAACACTTAAAAACTAAAGAGCGATAAGTCAAAATAAATAAAAATACCCCTAAACGGTTTAAATACCCAGTGGCTAGGTTTTGGAAGAGAAAAGGGCAATTAAACTTTGGTTACAATTATGTTAAAAATTTCATTTTTCCTCATTTGATCAAACTCCTGATGAGTCAAAAATTTCTTGAGTATTTCCACTTTGTACATGCAACTGGCAAGTGAAAGAGTTAATGTAACAAAACTTAGGCCAAAACCCCCGTCATTCTCTTTACATCTAACAAAGAAAAAACCCTTTAAGTCGATTATGAAACATACCCCCCCCCCCCCCCCCTGAAAATAATGCCTACACAATGCCCCACAGGGGATTAACAGCCACGTTGTCTGACATTTACTGACCGTAAAATTGCGTTGTATTGATTAGTTACAAGTAAGTAAAGCAATGACAAAACTTTTTCCTGTAAACACATTTATTAGTAGATTTATGTGGAATTTGGTATAAATAAGCTGTTTAAAGCTCGTAACATTACAAAGCCGTTTTACATCCTCAGTTTGCAGACAAAGCTTGCTTGTTATCCCCTACCCGTCTCGATGGCCAAAAGTTCGTAAAACAGACTTTATTGTACCTGCACTTAAGGTACAAAAGGTTTCTGTATTGTCATTTGGAAGAAACGTAATAAGTAACTCGTCTACTTGCGCACGTATGCGTGGTTTGATTGAAAAAAACTTCTGACGAACTCCGGGTTGTTACGGGTGGTAGCTCCTCTAATTACTACTATATTTTCACGAAACTTTAACTTTATTAATCCCCTATATTTAAAACATCTAAAACCTACCTAACTATCACAAAGCTTTTTATACAGCTTAACATTTTTTTTAAAAAGCTACCTCCTCTTTCATATTCTTCTTCTTCTTCCTGGCGTTACACCCGGGTGGGCCAAAGCCTCCCTTTCTTTTTTTCTCCCGAAGGTTTCCGTCGGTAATGTAAAATTTTCTGAATAGTGACCCGGCTCACTGCCGCACAAGTTTTTTTCAAATCCGATGAGACGCCAAGCCATCTGGCAGCAGTCAGAGACTGGGGAGAAATGCCGCTTGAATTTTGCTTACGGACACTAATTCATTCATGCCCCGAAGTTTCTTTTACATCCGAAATCACACATGGGATCGCGGCTTTACTTCCCCTCCGAAGGACCCTTTCATATTCAGCCACTATTTACTTAAAATTCCTTCTCGAAGATCCCGGTGCCGCGGAGTCAAGGCGAGGTTTGCGGCCTCTCGCTTGCGGAAGCGGTTCGAACCCGCCCGGGGGCATGCTTGTTTGTCCTTTGTGAATGTTTTTGTGTTTGTGCAGTTACAGGCCCGCGAAGGGCCGATTCCTCGCCCAAGGAGTCCTAAATAATTGTGGTCTATGGAGTGTGATCAGGTGCAACAATAACCTTCTACACCTACATGGTAGGTAGAATCAAGTAAAACAAATTTCCTTTTCCCATTTTCTATTTCTGGAGGCTCATATAAATTTTTTCACATCCTTTCAAATAACGGGCAACCACCTTTGTCAATTTTCTTCCTAATTCCCCTCAATTTCCATACTCCTGAAAAAACCATGCCATTTCTTGTGTTTCCTTCTTAGTACAATATTCTTTACTCAAATGAATAATTACCTCCGCTAAAATTCATTCCGAAAACGCTAATGATATTTTTTTGGGATATTTTTGCCAGCTTTTTCCTTTCTTATAATTTTTTTAAAGCCTTTTTTAAAAACATTTTACTTATTTCTCTTAAATACACTCCTGTTAATTCATCATAGAATAAATATTCTTTTTTCAGGTTTTCAAAAAATTCCTGCATTTCACAAAACCACGGCGCACCGGATACCACCTGTGACGTCAAGTTCCACCACTTTTTCATACACCCACCACACAGTACATCTGCCATCATGCCTGAAAACTTCAAAGTTATAAACAAAAAAAACAGGCCTGCAAGAATTAGGCATATAAGGTCTTATAAAAAACGAATTAATGGTTCGTTCGAAAACGTCACATACACTCGTGCTTTTTTAATTATTCGCTTGTACAAAAAACCCTACCTTCGCCTCTTCACCTGTAATAGGAAATACGTCCCAAACTACAGCGGCACCAAAGGTTTTCCCCACTTTAAATTATCAGGCTTATGGGGAATGAAAAGTCCATCCAGAACAGAGAAGCAATGAATTGAACTTTGTTCCAGTCGTCAACAAAACACAAAAATATTTGCCCTTCCGCTGCGTTTGGGGTAATACATGCACTTTTTCACTTATTCGGACCAAATAAAACAACTAAAATACACGCTATTGGAAAACCTCCACCGTCTTTAACAAACATTTAATTTTTCAGTTACGCCACAAATCAATGGAAAGCAACGGAGCTAATTCCCTGCAAATAAACCGCCCAAATTTGGATGTCATTTCGAATTCTAGATGGACTTTGTAACAAACTCCCCGTCGTTTTTTTTGGGCTTGGTACCTGCCGAATTCACTCCCAACAATCCCATTTTATCTCCTTCGAAATCAATTCCATTTGAAGAGACTAATTGAGGAAAAAAAGAAAGGAAGGGATAATAACACTAACAATACACACATTCTACTACAAAACTACTACTACTCAACTACTAATACACTACTAATACAATACTACAACTACTACCTAATAATAATAATTTAGACTCTCGTGTTTGTCTGCCTCTTGAAATTTTTTTAAATTTTTAGGCTTTCCAGATATTTCATCGTGAAAATTTAAGAACAAGCCTAACAACAAATGTATAACATTAAAAATCTCTAAAATGCTCACAATTTTATCACGTTTCTCAGGATATGCGGCACTTTTTCGTATACACCACTAACCGCTGCTTTACGCAAACATTCACTTCCCATAAGCCTTAACTTCTTCACTTGCCAACATCTATCTTATTCCAGACGACGGGAACGCCTGGAATTACCAACTTTTCTTTTGTCGCAATAAATCAGTGTCTCTCACTTCACTGGCCTCGCTTCTTTCTTCTTCCTCTTCTTGCTTCAAGGAAGAAATCACATCCAAATCTTAATTCGAAATTCTTAACAGTTATTTTATCAAACAACAATCTACCAAATTTTGCGAATAAATTTCAATATATTACTTATTCTAAAAAAACGTGTGTTATATTTTCATGATAAACGCGATCCTTCTGACCTCTCCCCACTCTGGCCGGATGACTTCGTGCTTTGATTATTATCACAAACAGAACGCCAAAACTGATTTCCACAAGTGTCATGTTTATTTTTTTAAAAACTGCTTCATCGGGGCGACACAGCTGCTCTTAACACAAATTAATTCTCATTTTATACAATTTTTATCAACGATTCTTTCAGCGGGCTGCCGAAACGCTTCACACTAATGTAAAGTTCCCTCATTTTCTCAACCGTTGCCCTACATTTCAAGCCCCTCTGAACTTCATAATTTCATGGATGATTTAAAAATCACGAACACAAGCGAAAGAAAAGCTTAAGTTTGATGCAAAGGTTTTAATATGTCGTACCAAACTGCTGAAGTTGTAGGCAGCCAGAGTTTTTTTTCGGTTACCACATGAAATACAAAAAACTTATAATTCATTCAAGGTTAATAACTCCTAAATACTACTTAAGAACTCGATCGAAAAATATCCTTTAGTATTTATTCGAATATTGTTACGGAAGAAATGTAAAGTCTTCTGTAAAGATATTTTTTAGTTACCAAATAAATCCGTCTTCTATTGCGAGTGCCAATTTTGATTAACTGAAGCTGCTCGAACTGTACCAAATAAATACCAAGCCAACCGTGCATTCGAAAATTTTCCCGGGTTTAATGTTAAATTTTTTATTAAAACTTTATTGACAGTACCAAGATACATCAATAGAGAATACAAAGAATAATAATCTTTGGCCTTTTACCAACTTCCATTTCGCCTGGAGCAGGAACTTAACCCTGGCCGCCATGTAGAAGATTTCCGATCGTAATTGTAGTGAAAAACCGCACAGAAAAAACACTCCCTTACTGTTTAATGTTATTTTCATTCCTCCACTGAGGCAACTGAACAAATGTAAGTTCTTTTTCTCGGAACGAATATGCTCAAATACACGCAAGTGCATAAGACGAGCACTGAATTTTAGAGGAAACAGTTATATTAGAAGGCTCTGCTTTAGGTGGAACCCTCTTGAGATTCACGTCTTTCTACAACCACTTTGGCCCCAATTTTCGCCAACCTGCGAGCTGCGCCCTAGTGCGGCGAAAAAGAAACTTTACTATATAGTGGATATAAGGTCCAAAAGATTACTTTTATCTAGTTTAACGCCGTGAAACTTGGTAATGATAATGACGTTTTGGATGAATTTTAACGAGTATGCTGAATGCTAGCCATCCATATCCACAAACAATAAGCATCTCTGAATTACTGAATACCTTCCAAAGACAATACCGGCGATAAGACACAACCTACAATTAGCAAATATTTTTGCAGATTTTATACAATTTTACGTACCTTGTTGAATTCTGGGTGAATTTTGGTTTTTTTTTTCAGGAAAAAAGCGCCTTAGAAGTAAATTACGATGAAGTCTTCATGAACGCAATTCAATTTAGCACCCTTTAGATGATAGACACAATCACAGCACATTTTTCGACGACGTGTCAATTACTTTTAATTCTTTCTTAGACCGAACCATTGAAATAAGACTGGGCGATGAAATGAAAAGGCGTGAGGAAGTGACTGTGTCCGCTCGGCCTCACGTTTCAAAATGAGGGGAATAATGTGACAACTCCACGGCTGAACCGAGGTTCTAAATTTGCAGGATAAAAATTGGATCGTAACGCTGAGATGACCTAGCAACGTCATGCCAGCTGCCACAAGATGCTGTATTCTGTCTAACTGCACAAAAACAGCGCCCGCCCTTAAACTTTCAGGTACTGAAAGACGTTTCATACCGAGTAGGTTTTCAGGAAAGAGACAGTCAGAAATATTTCGCGAAACAGGTGGCAGGCTTCTTCAATACATTTTCCGAACCGAATAAAACGAATAAATTTAATACTGCTTACAACGTACTAATTTTCAAGGGGAAAAGTTCATGATATTTAATGGAATAATTTTTTCTTCTTGTCATACTTTTCCCCCACAGCCTTCGTTTCTTTATCCCTTCTCTAACATTCATTCCTTAACTTTTTCTCTGTTAAAAAGTGAAATAAGTTACTTTATTTCTTGTTAGGGGCACTATTCGAACAAAGACCTGACACCCGTAAGTAGGTATGAAACCGTTTTTAAATAAAACCGGTCAAGAACACATAAACACCCCACACACACACACACACACACAACACACACAATGAGCAAATATAACTTAAATTAATTCCAACTGTTGCTGTAATTTTTACAATTGCGTTAATTATTTTAATTCCCTTGTAATTTTTACATACATAATATCCTTTCAAGCTTTTCAATAATATAACTCGATTTTTATCTTCTTTTAATATAAATTTTGTGCATTTTTTTTCGCTTCAGCACCTAATCACCTTCTAATTTTCTTAAAAACATGGTGATGATTTCAAAGACATGCCGCCGTACCACAAGACTGTAGGTCCCCCTTGTAAAAAACACAATTACTAACGCACTTTCTTCATTATAAGTAACAGGCCCAGAATTTCAGGGCTGAAGCAGGATGACAAAAACAGGGAATTAAACGTCAAATGAGGTCGAGTCAGGTCCAGTGTTTTACGAAGGATGAATGAGGACGTTAATTTGGAATCAACAGCACCCTCCACACGCAGGTATCTATACAAAACTAACTAACGGAGGGGAATGGAAGCCACCATCAGAGAACGGGTCTTCAGGACACAAAAGCTTTGTCTGACTAATGGAATTAACTGAATCAAGGCTTACGTCAGTATGGCTGAAATCTTGAAAACGCTGTAAGAAAGTTGGGGTAGAGAGGCTCTGCAAAAGGACAGGGGTTTGGCAAGTCAAGAAAACACATGAATAAGGACGGCATCTGAGGCACCCACTGCACAGAATTCACCTGCACTTAGTAGGCTACCCTTAGGGGAAACAAATGGTGACCTATTTGTGGTGAATTAACTTTAACGCTATGAACTGCATTTAAAGTTCCAAATTATAATCCAAATTGTTTTCAAGGGATGATTTTATTATAACAACCACACAGGGTCGTGCGGGTGATCTTCAAAAGAAAAGTCACTCAAGAAATGGCGAATAAACAATCCATGATAAACGATCCTACGACGTTTTTCGCCAAGCCGGAGGAAAAAAAGCATGAGAATTAACACCCACAGCCTAAATAAAAGCGTTTCGGATTCCCTTTCAGGCAAATTATTTTTTTCTTTCTAAGCGTCCAAATAGGGGTTTGAAGCCCCACACTTATCGTATTCAAAGAGCATCGGAAATATTTCACGGGATACTGCCCTGGGGTAGAAACCCAACCACCCCCTCTACCTAAGCTGAATTCGAAGGAGGAGATTACCTCAACTCCCACAATGGATTCATGTTCGCCAGGAAAAACGGGATCTTTACTTGGCCTTAATTTAACCTTACGTTGTTTGATGTGTACAACATAGTCTTTCGCCCGAAAGGAAGACGCTTGGTCTTCGAAAAAAATGTGCACGGAGGAGTAAGTAACTTGTACTGCACCAACACTGTTACAGGTCAAAGTAAAATAGGTGGTGGCACACTAGTAGGAATTGGAGGGATAAAGTTAGGCGTTTTGTTAATAACTGAAAGGAAACCAAGTCAAGAGAGAAAAAATCTTAAGCTGCGGCTTCAAGAAACATGTTGTGGGCTTGGCTGGCTCATTTTTGAATACATGACAATGTTTGGATTCTATAAAAGGCGTAATTTGCTGAACTATGTGCGACAACCAGCTTCTCAAATGCACTCTGCAGCTAGCTACAAATTAATTAACCATTTAAAAAACTGTATGTAGATATAGTCCACCTTCCTAATTTCTGCATAAAGTATATTTAACGTTTCCTATAACCTCAAATTAAATACAGTCCACGTCTGAACACATTAACTAATTGGCTGAAGATGTAAACGGTTAATTGGTCTGTAAATTAAACGTGTTAATTGGTCTGTAAATTAAACGTGTTATTTGGGGGTCTTAAGGATGAAACTTTTATATTGGCTGTAAATGTAAACGGGTTTATATTGGCTGAAAAGTAAACGTGTTTATTGGTCTTAAGATGTAAACTTTTTTTTAATGGCTGTAAGATGTAAACGTGTTAATTGTTTGTAAGATGTAAAGTGTTATATGGCTGAAGATTAACTGTTTATTTTTGGGTCTTAAATGTAAAAGGTTTTTATTGTCTAAGAATTAAAACGGTTTAAATTGGCTAAGAGTAAAAGTGTTTTTATATTGGTCCCGTAAAAATTAAACGTTTTTTATATTTGTCTGTAAGATGAAAACGTGTTTTATATTGGTCTTAAGATGTAAAAGTTTAAAATTGGCTTAAGATTAAACGTGTTATATTGTTCTGTTAAGATGTAAAAAAGTGTTATATTGGCTTAAGATTAAACTTTATATTTCTGAAGATGTAAACGTTTTTTATTGGTTTTTGTAATATTAAACATTTTATAAATTTCGTAAGATGTAAACGTTTTAAATTGGTCTGTAAGAGTAAAGTTTTATCATTGCGAAATATTAAACGGTTTAATCTTAAGAATTAACAATTTTACATCTTACAAACATAAAAACTTTAAATCTTACAACAATATAAACTTTACATTTCTTAACAGACCATTTTAACACTTTTAACATCTTACAGACCAATAAACATTTACAACTTACAACCAATATCACTTTTACACTTACAGACCAATAAAAACTTTACATCTTACAGACCAAATAACACTTTTTAAAATCTTACAGACCAAAAAAAACACTTTTACATCTTACAGACCAATATAAACTTTTCATCTTAAGACCCAAAATTTAAAACTTTACATCTTACAGACCAATAAACACTTTTACATCTTACAGACCAATATAACACTTACATCTTACAGACCAAATTTAAAACTTTACATCTACAGACCAATATAACACTTTTACATCTTAAAAAAAACAGAACCCAATTAAAAATTTAATTAAAAATAAACACTTTACATCTTACAGACCAATATAACACGTTTACTCTTACAACCCCAATAAAAACCCCTTTACATCTTACAACCAATATAACACGTTTACACTTACAGACCAATATATTTTAAAAAAAAACACGTTTACTCTTACAGACCAAATAACACTTTAACCTTACAAACCAATTAGTTAATGTGTTCAGACCGTGACGTTTTTTAATTTGAGTTTAAGAAACGCTTAAAATTTTATCAGAAATTACGAAGGTGGCACGTAATTACCATACAGTTTTTAAATGGTTAATTAATTTAGACCCACTGCAAGTGCATCTTGAAAGCGGTATCGCCAGTATTCACAAATTTCACCGCCTTTTAAGAATCCAACACTTTCACGATTCAAATGAGCCAGCCACCCCAACACACTGTTTCTTGAAGCCGCAGCTTAAATTTTCTTCTCATCTATGACTTGGTCTTCCTTCAGTTATTCCAACAAAACGCCTACACATTTCATCCCTCCAATTCCTACTACGTGTGCCACCACCTATTTTACTTGACCATCTAACAGTGGTTGGTGAACAGTACAAGTTACTTAGCTCCTCACTGTGCACATTTTTTTCGAATGACCTTTAAGCTGTCTTCCTCTTTCAGGCGAAAGACTAATGTTTGTCACACATACAAACAACAAGTAAGGTTAAATTAAGGCCAAGTAAAGATCACGTTTTTCCTGTGCAGAACATGAATCCATTAGTGGGAGTTGAGGTACATCTCCTCACATTCTGAATATCAGCTCTAGGTAGAGGTGAGTGGTTGGTTTCATACCCCAGACGCAGTATCCCAGTGAAATATTTCCGATGCTCTTTGAATACGATAAGTGTGAGGGCTTCAAACCCTATTTGGACGCTTAGAAAGAAAGAAAATAATTTGCCTCGAAAGGGAATCCGAAACGCTTTTATTAGTAGGCTGTAGGGTGTTAATTCTGCAACTGCTTATTTATTCCTCCGGCTTGGCGAAAAACGTCGTAGGATCGTTTATCCATGGATCTGTTTATTCAGCCATTTCTTGAGCTGACTCTCTTCTTTCTGAAGATCACACCGCACGACCCTGATGTGCGTTGTTACTAATAAAACTCATCCCTTGAAACAATTTGAGATTATAATTTAGGATACTTTAAATGCAGTTCATAGCGTTAAAGTAATTCACCACAAATAGGTCACCATATGTTTACCCCTAAGGGTAGCCTACATAAGTAGCAGGTAGAATTCTGTGCAGTGGATGTGCCTCAGATGCCGTCCATTATTCACTGTCGTCTTCTCTTGACTTGCCAAACCCCTGTACCTTCTCTGCAGAGCCTCTCTACCCCACACCTTCTCTACAGCGTATCTCAAGATTTCAGCCATCACTGACGTAAGCCATGTATTCAGTTAATTTCCAGTTAGTCAGCACAAAGGCTTTTGTGTCCTGACAGACCACGTTCTCTGATGTGATGGCTTCCATTACCTCCGTTAGTTACTGTATATTGTATACGATACCTGCAGCTGTGGAGGCGTGCTGTTGATTCCAAATTAACAGTCCTCATTCATCACTTCGTCAAAACACTGGACCCCTGACCTCCGACCTCATTTGACGTTTAATTCCCTGTTGTCGTCATCCTGCTTCAGCCCTGCAAATATCTGGCTGCCTGTTACATATAATGACAGAATAGTGCAGTTAGTAATTGTGTTTTATTACAAGGAGGACCTTACACGTCTTAGCTGGTCACAGCAGCGGCATGTGCTTTGAAATCATCACCATGTTTCTAAGCAAATTTAGAAGGTGATTAGAGTAGCTGAAGCGAAAAAATGCACAAATATTTATATATACAAACGAAGATAAACATCGAGATTATATTATTGAAAGCTTGAAAGGATATTATGTATGTAAAATTACAAGGGAAATAAATATATTAACAGCAATATGTAAAAATCTACAAGCAACAGTTGGAATTAATTTACAGTTATGATTCGCTCATTGTGTGTGTCTGTGTGTGTGTGTGTGTGTGTGTGTGTGTTATGTCGTTCTTGTACCGGTTATATTTAAATACGGTATTCACATATCCTACTTACAGAGGTGTCAGGTCTATGTTCGAATATGTGCCACCTAACCAGAAATAAATGTAACTTATTTCACTGTTTTAACAGAGAAAAAGTTAAGGAGATGAATGTAGAGAAGGGATAAAGAAACGAAGGCTGTGGGGGAAAGTATGACAAGAAGAAAAAATTATTTCCCATTAAATATCAATGAACTTATTCCACCTTGAAAAATAATAGCTACGTTGTAAGCAGTATTAAATTTATATGTCGTTTTATTCGGTCTCTGGAACAATGTATTGAAGAAGCCTGCCACCTGTTTCGCGAAATATTTCTGACTGTCTCTTTGCCTGCAAAACCATACTCGGTATGAAACATGTCTTTCAGTACACTGAAAGTCTTAAGGCGGGCGCTGTGTCAGTTAGACAGAATAACAGACATCTTGTGGCAGTCTGGCACTGCACGTTGCATAGGTCATCTCAGCGTTACGCATCCACATTTTTATCCTGCAAATTAGAACCTCAGGTCTCAGCCGTGCAGTTGTCACATTAATTCCCTCATTTTGAAACGTGAGTGCCGAGACGGACCACAGTCACTTCCTCACAGCCTTTTACATTTCATCGCACACAGTCATTATTTCAATGGATTCGGCTCTAAGAAAGAATTAAAGTAATTGACACGTCGTCGTTAAATGTGCTGTGATTGTGTCTATCATCTAAATGGGTGCTAAAATTGAAATGCGTTCATGAAGACTAGTCATCGTATATTCACTTCATAAGGCGCATTTTTTCCTGAAAAAAAAAACCCAAAAATCACCCAGAATCTCAACAATGGTACGTAAAATTGTACTAAATCTGCAAAAATACTTTGCTAATTGTAGGTTGTGTCTTATCGCCGGTATTGTCTTATGAGAAGGATAATTCAGTAATTCAGAGATCGCTTTATTGTTTGTGGAATATGATGGCATATGCATTCACGCATCACTCTGTTAAAATTCATCCAAAACGTCATTACTCATCTACCAAGTTTCACGGCGTTAAACTCAGATAAAAGTAATCTTCATAGTGACCTTATATCCCACTATATAGTAAGTTTCTTTTTCGCCGCACTCAGGCGCAGCTCGCAGGATGTGGCGAAGTCTGGGGCCAAAGTGAGTATCGATAGAAAGAACGATGAATCTCAAGAGGATTCCACCTAAAGCAGAGCCTTCTACATATAACTGTTCCCTCTAAATTCAGTAGCTCGTCATTATGCACTTGCAGTGTATTTGAGCATATCTCAGTTCCGAGAAAAGAACATTACATTTGTTCAGTACTGCCTCAGTGTGAGGAATGAAATAACATTAAACCAGTAAGGAGTGTTTTTTCTGTGCGGTTTTTCACTACAATTACGATCCGGAATATCTTCTACATGGCGGCCAGGGTTAAGTTCCTGCTCCTAGGCGAAATGGAAGTTGGTAAAAGGCACAACAGATTATTATTCTTGTATTCTCTATGATGTATCTTGGTACTGTCAATAAAGCTTTTAATAAAAAAATAACATTAAACCCGTGGAAAATTTTCGAATGCACGGTTGGCCTTGGTATTTATTTGGTACAGTTACGAGCAGCTTCACGTTAATCAAAATTGGCACTCGCAATAGAAGACGGATTATAATTGAGTAACTAAAAATATATCATTTACAGAAGACATTTACATTTCTATCCGTAACAATATTCGATATAAATACTAAAGGATATTTTCGATCGATGTTCTTAAGTACGTACTTTAGAGAGTTATTAACCTTGAATGAATTATAAGTTTTCTTGTATTTCATGTAGAGTAACCAGAAAAATCTCTGTGCCTGCCTACAACTTCAGCAGTTTGGTACGACATATAAAACCTTTGCATCAAACTTAAGCATTTTCTTTCGCTTGTGCTTCTGTGATTTTTAAATCATCCATGAAATTATGAACGTCTCAGAGACATTGAAATGTAGGCAACAGGGTGAGAAAATGAGGGAACTTTCACATTAGCTGTGAAGCGTTTCATGGCAGCCGCTGAAAGAAATCGTTGATAAAAACTTGTATAAAACTGAGAATTAGATTTGTGTTAAGAGCAGCTGTGTCGCCTGATGCAAGCAGTTTAAAGAAATACAACATGACACTTGATGGAAATCAGTGGCGTTCTGTTTGATGATAATAATCAAAGCACGAAGTCATCCGGCCAGAGTGGGAGAGGTACAGAATGGATCGTCGTTTATCATGAAATATATAACACACGATATTTTTAGAATAAGTAATATATTGAAATATATCTCGCAAACTTCTGGTAGATTGTATGTTTGATAAAATAACTGTTAAGAATTTCGAGTGAACGATTTGGATGTGATTCTTCCTCTGAAGCAAGAAGAGGAAGAAGAAAGAAGCGATGCCAGTGAAGTGAGAGACACTAGATTTATTGCAGACAAAAGAAAAGTTGGTAATTCCCAGGCAGTTCCCGCTCGTCCTGGAAGTAAGATAGATCGTTGGCAAGTGAAGAAGTTAAGGCTATGGGAAGTGAATGTTTGCGTAAGCAGCCGGTTAGTGGTGTATACGAAAACAGTCGCCGCATATCCTGAGAAACGTGCATAACACATTGTGAGCAATTTAGAGATTTTTAATGTTATAACATTTGTAGTTAGGCATTGTTCTTAAAATTTTCACAGATGAAATAATCTGGAAGCCTAAAAATTTAAAAATTTCAAGAGGCAGACAAACACGACGAGTCTAACATTATTATTATTAGTAGTAGTAGTAGTAGTATTAGTATTAGTAGTAGTATTAGTAGTAGTATAGTAGTAGTATTAGTAGTAGTAATAGTAGTAGTATTGTTAGTGTTATTATCCCCTTCCTCTTCTTTTTCTTCCTCAATTAGTCTCTTCAAAATGAGAATTGATTTCCGAAGGAGATAAAATGGGAGATATGTATGGGAAGTGAACTCATCGGCAGGTACCAAAGACAAAGAAACGACGGGGAGTTAGTTACAAATGTCCATACTAGAATTCGAAATGACATCCAAATTTTGGAGCGGTTCTATTATGCAGGAGAATTAGCTCCGTTGCTCTTCCATTGATTTGTGGCAGTAACTGAAAATTAAATGTTTGTTAAAGACGGCTGGAGGTATCTCCCAATAGCAGTGTATTTTAGTTGTTTCTATTTGTCCGAATAAGTGAAAAACGTGCATGCATATTATCCAACGCAGCGGAAGGAGCAAATATATTTTGTGTCTGTTGACGACTGGAACAAAGTTCAATTCATTGCTTCTCTGTTCTGGATGAGACATTTAATCATTCCCCATAAGCCTGATAATTTAAAGTGGAGAACCTTATGAGTGCCGCTGTAGTTTGTGACAGTATTTCCATATTACAGGTAGACAGAGGCGAAGGTAGCGTGTTTATTTGTACAGCGACATAATTAAAAAGCACGCAGTGTATGTGACGTTTTCAGAACGAACCCACTTTAATATCGTATTTTAATAAGACCTTATCATGCACTAATTCTTGCAGGCCTGTTTATTTCGTTTATAACTTTGAAGTTTTCAGAGCATGATGGCAGATGTACTGTGTGTGCTGGGTGTATGCAAAGTGGTAGAACTTGACGTCACAGGATGAGTATCACCGGTGCGCTCTGTGGTTTTGTGAAATGCAGGAAGTTTCTTGAAAACCTGAGAGAATATTATATTCTTATGATGAATTAACAGGAGTGTCATTTAAGAGAAATAAGTAAAATGGTAAAAGAGGCTGTAATAATATAGAAAGGCAGAAAACGCTGGCAAAAATATCCCAAAAAATATCATTAGCAGTATATCGGGACATGAATTTTAGCGGAGGTAATATATCATATTCGAGTAAAGAATATTGTACTAAGAAGAAAACACAAGAAATGGCATGGTTATTATCAGGAGTATGGAAATTGAGAGGAATTAGGAAGAAAATTGACAAAGGTGGTTGCCCGCTATATTTAGACAAGGATGATGAAAAACATTTACTACTGAGCCGTCCAGAAACTAGAAAATGGAGAAGGAAATTTGTTTTACTCTGACTTCTACCTACTCATTGTAGGTGTAGAAGGTTATTGTTGCACCTGATCACACTCCATAGCACACACACATTATTTAGGACTCCTCTGGGCGAGGAATCGGCCCTTCGCAGAGGCCTGTAACTGCACAACACACAACATTCACAAGAGACAAACAAGCATGCCCCCGGCGGGATTCGAACCCGCATTCCCAGCAAGCGAGAGGCCGCAAACCTACGCCTTAGACTCCGCGGCCACCGGGATCTTCGAGAAGGGAATTTCTAAGTAAATATGTGGCTGAATATGAAAGAGGTCCTTCGGAGGGGAAGTAAAGCCGTCGATCCCATGTCGTAGATTTACGGCATGTAAAAGAAACTTCGGGCATGAATAGAACTAGTAGTGTCCGTAAGCAAAATTCAAGCGGCCATTTCTCACCCAAGTCTCCTGACTGCCTGCCAGATGGCTCTGGCAGTCTCATCAGGATCGAACAAAAACTTGTGCGGTCAGTGAGCCGGTCACTCACTACAGAATGCACACTTACCGACCAGGAAACCTTCGGGATGAAATCCCAAAAGAAGGAGGCTTTGGCCCACCCCGGGCTGTAACGCCATGGAAGAAGAAGAAGAATATGAAAGAGGAGGTAGCTTAAAAGAAAATGTTAAGCTGTACTAATAAAGCATTTGTGATAGATCTAGGTAGATGTTAGATAGTTTTAAATATAGGCGGATTAATAAAGTTAAAGTTTCGTGAATAATATACGTACGTAATATAGAGGAGACTACCACCGTAACAACCCGGAGTTCGTCAGAAAGTTACAACTCAACACACGCATACGTGCGCAAGTAGACCGAGTTACTTCATTACGTTTCTTCCAAATGACAATACAGCAAACCATTTTGTACCTTAAGTGCAGGTACAATAAATGTCTGTTTTACAGAACATTGGCCATCAGAGACAGGGTAGGGGATACTACAAGCAAGCTTTGCTCTGCAAACTGCAGACTGTAAACGGCTTCATGTAATGTTACGAGCATTTAAACAGCTTATTATATACCAAATTTCCACATAAATCTACATAATAAATGTGCTATTACAGAGAAAAAGTTTTGTCATTGCTCTACTTACTTGTAACTAATCAATACAACGCACTTACATGTCAGTAACTGTCAGACAACGTGGCTAGTTAATCCCCTGTACGGGAGCATGTGTAGGCATTATTTCAGGGGGGGGGGGGTATGTTTCACTAATCAGACTTAAAGCGTAATTACTTTGTATAGATGTAAAGAGAATGAACGGGGCTTTTGGCCTAATGTTTTGTTACATTAAACATCTTAATCACTCTGCCATGTTGCAGTGTACAAAGTGGAAATACTCAAGAAATTTTTCGACTCATCAGGAGTTTGATACAAATGAGATAATGAAATTCCTTAACATATTGTAACACAAAGTTTAATTGCCATCTCTACAAACCCTAGCCACTGGGTGATTTAATCCAGTTTAGGGGTCATTTTAATATTATTGACTTATCTGCTCTTTAGTTTTATAAGTGTTTTCTTCGGTAGAACTCTTTCGGTGAAATGTTTGAAGTTTTACTCAGCCCTGTGTACTACATTCCCTATTATTCTCCCTGACTTTAATCAACATAATAATATTAGATGAATATTCTAAATTATGAAGTTTCTTGTTATATAATCTTCTCCATCTTTCTGTCTCATTACTTCCTGTCCCTTCTTTTCAAGTATTCTTCCTTGACAACACTTTATTCCGAAACATCTTTAGTCTGTGTTCTTCCTTTAAGGTAATAGATCAAGTTTTACACCCTTACAAAACCACCTCCAAGCAGTACAATTCTATTTCAGAAGCATATAATCGCTTAAGGTGGACTATAAAATCCCCAACTATCGGGGAACTCGATCCATTACGGTTGTTCACAAAATCCAGTTACTTCTCCCTGTCTTGAATCTTATTAGTCCAGTTCTTATCCTCGTATTCTGCTTCTTTAAAAGGCATTTTAATATTATTACCTATCTACTCGTAGCTCTTCCAAATCTTCTCTTTTCTTCAGATTTGCGTATTAAATTAATGTACCAGTAGATGGTAATTTTGCAAAGTACATTCAATATTCAAACTTTAGATAAGATAAGATGTTGTAAAAATGCTTACCTGAAATATAGTAATCATTCCTGAAATGAAAGACAAAATGCTTATTATTTTTACTGTTTAACATAAAATACAGTATATTTGTGCTGCTGTAGAAAGTTCAGGTTTTAAGCCAACAAATTCTCCCTCGCGTACGGCCCTACCCCTGTATATGCTTTTAATTTTATAATGACGTTTGCCACTTTAAATCATCTTTAAATTAATTTATCATTGAACAAAGCACTCACTTTTCGTTTCACTAATGGAAAATACATATTTCAAACCCTAAGTAGGGGATCGTAGACAGACATAGTGCGTTGTGCACAAGTGACGGAATTCACGTAAATGTATACACTGCAGTCTTCCCCCTGGATATAGCGGTGAGTGTGGAGGATACAACCCCTCCGGTTTCAGTAACTTAGCCTGCTCATGTAGACAAACAGGCACTTCATTTCAATGGTAGACATTGATTGATGTGGCATGGCTAGTGTGCGCGACAAGGCATTTATATTTGATACAGAGTGCAAGGAGGGAGCTGTTTGCGTGGATATAGTTTACAACTAAAAAATAGCTAAAAAGAATTAGTAAAATAAAATTGCTCTTCGTGAAAGCCCTAGCACTGTTATTGCAGTTTTTGGAATTGACATTTCAAGAGCGTGTTAATGTACATAAATATAGATTTACTGTTGTAAAGTGTTTCTCTTCTCTCGATCGTAGGTTTTCTCAGTGCACTTCCAAATTTCGCATATAACGTTCAGATAGAAAGCCACTGAGATGAGGTTCAAAGATAAACACAGGGATAAAGAGCCGGTTCTGGCAGCTTCAGTAATTATGCTCCAACTTCATCCTTGTGGGTACTCGAAAATTATAACATTTGAAATTGCAATGCCTCGTAGGCCTAATATTTTCCGAAAAAGAAGCTTTGTAACTATTCTACTCAGACTGCCTAAACAATATGTGGTCCGTGTTGTCATTCGTTTTCTGGTGTGATACCGTGTTATGACATATATGACAATGATATAATATTATGAATTTTTATACAGATATCATGTAATGACATGTTATGATGACATATTTTAAGTTGTTATACTGGCATCATATTATATGTTACAATGACATTTTATGATTTGTTACACTGATATAACTTTATGATATATGTTACAATGGCATATATTATGAGTTGTTAACACTGATATAACTTTATCATATATGTTACAACGGCATATATTATGAGTTGTTAACACTGATATAACTTTATGATATATGTTACAATGGCGTATATTATGAGTTGTTAACACTGATATAATTTTATGATATATGTTACAATGGCGTATATTATGAGTTGTTAACACTGATATAACTTTATGGTATATGTTACAATGGCGTATATTATGAGTTGTTAACACTGATATAACTTTATGATATATGTTACAATGGCGTATATTATGAGTTGTTACACTGGAGTCATGTTACATGTTACAGTGACACCAAGTTGTATGTCACTACGACCCTATGTTATGAGATATGTAATGATGACGCCATGTTATGAAATATGTTGCGATGGTACGATATTATGAGATTACTTATGATTACACTATGTTATGATGTATGATACTGTGCCAGCATGTTATGAGATGTTACAATGACATCATCATACTTTACGACCAAAGGTATGACGTAGCGTCTCCCGTCGTACTCAGGAAATTAAATGACAGAACAATTTACTAAATTGCGCGATGACGTACTGCATTATGTTTTACTGTTTTGACGATACATTTACAGCGATCAATTAGAATTAAAGTCGTGTCATATAACAGATACGTGAGCACGCGTCGATTCGGTATTCCTTTGCGTTCATACTGCTGTTAAAGTGTCTCCTTCGAAATGTTTGTAGGCAAGTATAACGAAATGAATTTGACAGTATGAATCTACAAATTTTAATAAAACCTTCTACAATGTTCGGAAGTAGCTAATGAAAAGGTTTTAAGTTACTTGAGATGTAGAGGAAGCATACGACGCTGTAGACTGGTCGTGTTGCTGAGTAACAGTTGACGTCACAATAGCATTAAGCCTTCTTCAGCTTTATTCTCTGCCATTGCAAGCGATTCCGTCTGTCCGCTGGCAGCGATAAAAGATAAAATATAAGAGAAGAATGTCTCCAGTGTTCTACTGCAAGTGGTTACGTGAACTGCAGCTAAGCATTAACTGTTATCACGCATAAGGCTTTCCTTATTTTTAATTTAATCCGTAAAATTGTATTAAAACTCTTCCTAGTCATTATTAATGAAATTAAATGAATGCAAATTTCAGACTCGTTGGAAGTGTTGCTTAAAATGTTCTGTGCACACTTGAACGCAGATTAATTGTGACGCAGCTGAATAGTTTGGAAGTGTAAATCATATCTGGGAAGGTTCAGCATTGGCTGTCGCTTTGCAGTCTGTCTATTCTCTTTTAGGTTTATCATATATTTTGCTCAGATTCTGCAGACAAATTCGCGGATGACGCCAGAGCACAAGTGATTACAGCATCATTTACAATTACCTTTTCATAAATGTCATTAAAACAATCAACTTTAAAGATATAGGGCCTGTTTGCTTAAGTCCTGTTCGAAATTCCTGTCACATTCGTATGTACATTGTGCGACAAATATATTACACAGAAAAAGTAAATATTGAGAATAAAGCACTATTTGCCAAGCCGAAGCAATATATTACAGGTAAAATGTAATGTTGGTGTGCACTCGCTACAGAGTTCAAACATACGTTAAAGTCAGCAAGTAGCTTCCTATATGTAACGTAGCAATTTTATTAAAAAAGAAGAACTTTGCTAGTTTAAACTCACGTTATAATAAGCTGAAATATGTATATAAAGGAATAATTAGCATGTACAATAAAATATTCTCGGGCTAGCAGCCACGAGAGGTGGTTGAATGGCGAGTAAACCAACATTTCGAGGTGTTTGGTGGTGCAGTTGGTTGAGGCAATGCGCTACAAGCCGGAAGGTCGCGGGTTCGATTCCCGATGGGATAATTTAATCTTTGCGGCAGCACTATGGCCCTGGGGCCTACTCAGCCTCTAATAGAAATAATCTCGTGGGGTAAAGGTGGCCGGCACGTAGGGCTGACAACGTTATCACATTCATGTGTTGATTTTCTAGAAATTATGGGAGCCTCAAATTCCTGGAGCCCTAAGGGCCTGTCCAGGACTGTAATGAGATAAGTTTATTTACTGATTTTTGGCTTCTGACGATACATATTCCTCCCAATCATTTCAAGGAGGTTGCTTTAAATCAAGCCCGTTCAACCCGTGTTATGTTTGCGTGGAGACATTGTAATGAGAAAAAGGTTTCAAACCCATTCCTTGACAAAGCCGAGATAGAACACCGAAGAATTTGGAAAACGTATGAGGTCTTCACTTATGTGTACACATTACTGATTAATTTTGTAAAACAGTACTAAAATACCAACACCATAGCCCCTGTTGTAAATTTAATTTTTTTATAAATTTTTCTTTTTTCTTACTAGCATATTTTTTATTGCAAATAATTTATAGGTAAATATACAGTTTAAATTATAAATATAATTATAATATACTTATTTCTTCTGCCTTCTGTGTTCTGAGTACCATATTGCCGGCATGGAGGCAAAATTTTGCCGAATTTGCCCGCGCCACGCAAAATTTTGTGCAGGCCTGCCTCAGTGTAAGAGACTAACTAACACGTCCTGCCTACTTGCCAGCTGCGCTGCCAGAAAACAGCAAACAAACATTTCAATTGGCACCGATTATAATGTCACTATGGAACTGAAATGCCTGTGTATATTGTCACGTGAGTAATGATGCTCACTCTCAATTTATCGTCACAGGTAATCAGTTACAACCAATAACGCAGAGCCAGTTAATAAATTATGAAACAGTAAGGGTTAATGTATAAGCTCACGTGTTGAAATATGGGGTTTTTCTGCCATATAACTCATTTCACGCACATGACATTCAACCAAAAGCACAGTCATCAATATGTGTTACAGCCTATGAACATCGTGAAACGCGCGCTAAATCTTCGTCTGGCAATCATCAGCCTATGTAGAGTTACACCAACCATGACGGTTTGTAACCATACTAACGTTAGTTAGTGTAAGTTTAGCCCGGTGCGTGCGAGGATCAGGTTCGATGTATTTTGGTTTATACATGGGACCATCAGAATATTCACACAGCTCTACAAAAGGACCCTTTTTTCTCCACCCTCAGTTCGATCCAGTGGCGTACAAACGGCTGTCTGCCATAGTGTTTTTCTGCAGCCATTTACTACGTTACTATATCCGGGGTACGAATGCCGGCAGGTGTAAGAGGTTTTTCACTTCTCCCACATGTCCAGACCGGTCTGGGGCCCACCCAGCATCCTATTTACTCCTATCCACTCAACAGTATTGTGCGATCCTACAAGAACTTTGAGTTCCTGAGTGGTCGCTGAGAGCAATTTAAAATCGCGTAATTAGAAATAATTTACGGCATGTAAAAGAACCTTACGGGCATGAATAGAAATGTTTCGTAAGCAAAATTCAGCGGCCATTTCTCACCCAAGTCTCCTGACTGCCTGCCAGATGGGTCTGGCAGTCACATCAGGATTGAGTCGAACTTGTGCGGTCAGTGGGCTGGTCACTCACTACATCAACGCACATGACCATAGAAACCTCCGAAAGGAGGCCCCTATGCTCCACGTTGGAGCTACAGGGACAAACAACAAAAAAACAACAACAATTAGAAATATCTTTTAGGCCTTTGGTGTTTCTGCTCTAATTTTCATTAAAAAATTTGTAACTTTTGTAAAATTTATTGTGGCCTTTTACGGATTTGTTTGGTTTAAAGAGATAATAATTAAAGATAATTGGGTCCTATACAGGCCATGAAGCTGTGGGAGTTGAGACATATCTGCACTCATTTTTAACCTCAGCATTACATGGAGATGAGTGATCATTTCACGCCCTGGCCACTTTACTCCCGAGGAAAGCGTCCCGTTACTCGTACACTAGAAGGCTAAAATAATTTGAAATAATCAATTATTCATCGTCACGAATATTTTAAAATATGAAATAATAAAAAATCATATAAACGTGAAATCGCTTAAGATGGGCGATTGTTTGCACGTACCTGTGACGTGTAAGATTGAATTACAGCAGTTAGTTCCTCAACCCTTAGAGCCTAGTCATTACTATATGTACCACCACGTTCAACACTCATAAATTCTACTTTATGCTCACATAGTGCATTTAGGTATTTTGTATGGATCTCAGAAAGAGAGAGATTACTTCCCCACGCAGCATTAATTTATAGGTTTTTATAACAGAGATTGGCGTGTGTTTACTGTGCGGTACGCGCGGAATCCTTAACACTGAATAAGGTGAATCTTATTTATTAAAGTATTAAATTCGTAAAGTAATGCATGAAAATTTTATTGTCGTTGGCCCCAACGGCTACGATCGTGAGCAGAGTCTTTTACGAGAAACTTTCACTGAGTTACACTATAATTTTCCTAATTTTTTTTGAACCGAAGGATTAATTACCGTCCATTAACGCGATCGCAACTGTCCGCCACTGGACACCGTCCTGAACTCATCACACTTCTCTTTTAAAACCCACCGAACGATTACCTGCCCATCTATGTCTCCGGCTTCAAAAATCTCAGTAATCCTCTTTCCCTCAGCTGGAAGTCACCATGCGCGACGCACATTGTCTGTGTGTGTGTGTGATAAAGCTAGTAGTGACTTGCGAGGCTCACCACATCCACCTGCCGTACTTGCGCCGTGCCGATGTGTAATCCTCATTAAACAACGTCACATGTCAGAACACCGCATTAACATTCTGAACATTCGACTGTAGGGCGCAGCGGGGGTTGGTTTGATTGTGTCGTGCCGGTCAGAGAGCTGCAGCAAGTCATGCATACAAAGCAGATATTGGCAGCAGTGGTGTTTCGACAGCGTATCAACTGGTAACGTTATTTAGCGTCCAAATAAAGAAGAAAATGTTTGTGGTGAATTATAAATAACTGGAAACGAGATGGTCAACATCTCGCTATACGCTTCGATGTTGATTCTTATTTACTTGTCGTCCATTTAACACGGCGTCATAGGCCAGAAGGCTCGTAACTTTATCAGAACTTCTGTGAGGACTTCAAACCTCGCAAAGTAATAATATTCAGGAAAGGGATATCCTCGAAGGAACGTAAATTATTCTGGTCCAGCGCTGAACTTATTTGTACCCATTCCGAATCTCGTATTCTGACCGAAAATCCTCGCTTCATTTCAAGGTCTTCAATTGACTTCCAGGATAGTGCCTTAAAATAGGTCCTGACAGCTGCCTTTCGCATATATCCTCCACTACACGCAACACCCACAATCACCATATCTTATCTCATACCACATTATACAATGCGACAGACTCCATTGAGCAAGGTCCTATTGAGGTGACGACCTTCAGTGGAGCCATAAACGTCAGTATCGTGTTTACCACAACTTGTTGTTGCACTCTTACCTGAACTAGATATGTCCAGCCCTCACACACACAGAGTTACTTGTAGAAAATCCTTTTTAATATCATCCTCCAAAGTACGTGGTATCGTCTGTTGAGGTTTGGCGAAGGATATTTCGTGCCCTAAATTAAGGAGCTAACTAAGCTCATCAACTTTGTGGACTTTTTCCATCATCTAGTGTATTAATATTAGTATAATTAATAAAAAAATTCCTTTTGAGGGCCAGTCCTGCCCCCGAAACCTAGTGTTGTATTAATTATATTGATTTTAATACATTAGACGATGGAAACATCTGTGGAGTTTATGCGTTTAGTGCAGGTATATACTACCTAGTATTATGTGATCACATATGTTACAGAGTCTGTTGAACCCTAAACCCAGGAATTACTATTTGGAGGACATGAAAATAGTCGATGTTTTGTTGCAGTTGTATTTAAAATGTTTTTCTGCCAATTCTTGTTTTTAAACATTTACGATTTAACACATAGCATGCGGCACAGTATTTACATTCAGGAATTCTCTTGGTGGATACTTAGAATGGCGCAGCAGAAATATGCGAAATAGTTTTAAATAAGTTAGAATAGCTTAAGTATTAGCGGACAGAACCACACAAATGCCAGCATGTTTTTGGTTGAAAATCCCGGAGGCAGTATTGCTTAGGACTTGAAATAATTGATTGGGGAAGGTTCCGAACCCTTTGTTTAAATTTAATACGGTGTTGCGTACTGAAGCGGACGATCAATATGTTGCGGAGTAGAAGAAGATTAAGCTAGGAAGGCGAAGGAGACCAGACCAGTTCTAGTTTGCAGTGGATCATACACTTGCCACAAAGCGGATTGCAGTATGGTTCCAGAGGAATATAACAACATCTTTTGGCCCGTGTTACGCTCCGTATCGCAGGCAAAAACGGAATCCTCTACCGCAGAATGAAATGTTCTTTCCTCCAACTTGAAAAGAATTTCAGTTCCTCTTAGTTCTACTGTATCGACAAACTTGAGCCGGCTTATAAATGTGCCTATTCGTGGTGCATTTCGAGATTTAAAAGTACTAGAATTATGTTGCTTGATCATATTTAGGCTATTTTATTTATAGAAACCTATTCAATGTCAAAGATGGCATTATTATATCGTGAAAAGTAAAGTTTTCCCAGTCCACGCCATTAAGGCATATAGGGGGAGCTGAGATATACTTCCACTCAATCTTAACCTCGGCACTAGATAGAGGTGAGTTCTCACCTTCACGCCGCACCTCTCTACCGCAGGGAAAGAACGTTTGTACCCATAGAATGGGAGGTTGGGTGGGCCCTAGAGGGAGTCTGAACGGTTTCTGAGAGAAGAAATCCCCTTGCCCCTGCCAGGATTCAAACGCCGTTTTTCCAGATTCTGGGTATTCGCTATATCTTGTACTCGATCCCGGCTGCATCATTATATCTAAATAATGATTACGTAAGGACTTAGTATCAGTTGGCCATTATCTTTTGCAAGATTCCCCCTGTTATTCACGTGTACAGAGTGAAACCCCCTCCCCCGATAAAATTCAGTCGCCATAGACAATAGCCGTAGCCGCTAGGCAAGCTGAGATCCTAACTGGTTCTTCAATGTACACGTTTAGGATTTTCATAACAAACCTTCACGGTGAGGTTAATACTCGCGGGGCCATGCTGTTAACTCTTTAAAGAGCAGCGATTACGTGTATTATGTGCTTTGATATTCAAAATGTTTGTGGGTTTCTTATAATTCACAGATTAAGAAGTGATTCTTTTCCTAAACAGCATTAAACATTTTGTCTTTTTAATGCATACAAAATCTGTTTTGTGCAAGGTAGGAACTGAATTTTTAAATGTTGTTTATCTAAATTTTAGACTTCAAATATTTATTCATATATCGTAATTAAGTTAGGGAAGTAAGATCAATTTTTCTGCTCTGCAAAGTTTGTTTTAATGTGCTTCAAATGATGAGCCTTAAAATCAGTATTTTGTTAAGTCACGTCCGTGGAGTGTAATTACATACATATACACAGGCAGAAATTCTTATACAAACCTTTTTCAAAATGTATGTGAAGCACTCTTGTATAAAAATTGATACAGGCTACACGATAATTTGACCTATATCCCCTTTCACAAAAGATTATTTCCTGAAGTCTGAGTAGCGGTTTCTTTCAAAAGCTCGCTACATAATCCCCTTCACAGTTTTATATTGAAAGCAATTCATCATCCCGCCTTTCCTTGGGTGAATAAAGGTCGACGTTTGTTGAGCTTGACATCAGTCATTTGACACCTGACATTCAACAGGGAAATATTGTAACTTAATTAAATAAATATTTTAATAAATTATCAATTTTTTATTAAGCTCGTTAAAATTGGAGACTTTCCTGAACGGAAGATTAATTAGGCGTCTACAAATTGGAAACGAAAATTGAAATTTATCGTTTTAGTTGGTGCGTGTGTTCTACTATTTGCCACCCATTAAATGGATTAGGCCTTTGCTCCCTTGTCTGTTCAGTTACTCTTTGTAATTTCAGATTGAATTCTCTGAGGCGGTTAATCAACGCGACTGTAAATTAGTAAGCACCTGCTTGTAATTAACTAAATCAACTTTATAGGAAAATTAGTAAAGAGGATGTGCTGGCTAAAAGTTTTAGTTTTTAACCTTTGTACATAATGTGGCAAATCCGTGTGTTAATGTTAACGCCCGAACTGTCATTAACCCTGGGGCAGGCCCAGTAAAATTAACAGGAAAGCAAAGCGCCGTTGTGGCTCTCAAATTGTTCCTCAGAACATAGCAGCAAAGGGAAAAGTCTTCGCCTTGGCTGGGAAAGAAACCCGGATTTTTCTGTCCATCAACCTTAGCCGACTCATTGCGCCGACTGAGTTACGGTGTACACAAGATGATTGTAATTACGTCTAGCGTTTATACAGACTGCCTGACTGTATACCGTTGTCACTGTAAGCAGAAATACATTCTTGAACATATCAAAATTCAACTTTATGACGGAAACACTTAGGTGGAAAAGAGGATTGTTCTGCTTTGGCTCCAGAAAGTTTTCAAAGGCTCACTTCATATTTCGCGGGATTTGTTCTATATGTGGTCATATCACGATGCCGCGTGCGTTGTTAAAATTGTGTGAGACTGCACGAAGTGTGGCAGGATATGAAGGCCCATAGGAGGCAGGTGCTGGCTTCAGTTAAATTTTCAACGGACATTTCACTAGTGTGCATAAATGCTGCCAAGTTAGTGTCTCTCATAATTATGTCTCACTGCACCGGTACGGGAAATAATCTAGTAATGAAATACATATGCCAGTGTTTATATCCTAGTACCGGTTACGTTATGCCGTGCATTTTTAGTTCGTTCTCTGGGGTTCATGCACAATGCAATCAAATGTTATACGATCACATAGGGTTCTTTTCTGAAGTCTACAAAGTTGTTTATAAAATCATGACTGAATAAAAACGAAACCACGAAATTATGCCTGACCCGCACTTGTCTCGTCACTTCAGTAATGTTTTAACTCCCTGATATAATGTGACGTGTAACACGCGTCAGGCAGGCAGTAGTGGCTGCCTGGCCGACCGGGCAGCGAGCTGGCACGATGTTTGGGGCAAAGGGGACCAGTCGGTCACACTGGGCCACGTGTATTCAGCATTTAATATTTTGCATGTTTGTTCATATTCAGTCCATATTTGGTCACGCAACAGCACCATAATTCTGTCACCCCGGATATCTTTGTCCGAAGTGCAAGGTTACGAGATGAACTGGGTTGGATTCCCGGCAAGCACACGTATTTTGTTCTTTGCCACCACGTGCAGACCGGCCCCAGGCCCATCCAACCTCCTTTCCAGCGCCAACCGGTGGTAAAGCGGCCAGACCATTACGCTGACCATTCGTTTCTATTTAGTGCTGAGGATAAGAACAAGCGGAGCCTGTCCTCTCCTGCCCCATAATTGACTTTACAGCACGATGCTTAAGGACAAACATATCTGTGACTTATCGGAAAAACATTCGCGAACGTGTATATGTATATAGGTATGTATGTAATATATATGTGTATATGTATATGTAGCACCGAATATAATTTTCGAG
The DNA here is from genome assembly GCA_021186555.1 of Reticulitermes speratus. NCBI lineage: Eukaryota > Metazoa > Arthropoda > Insecta > Blattodea > Rhinotermitidae > Reticulitermes > Reticulitermes speratus. The sequence continues at coordinate 30,172,541 of JAJKFL010000237.1, forward strand.
TGGTAAGTAATTCTAATTGCCGATCCCAGTGGCCGTGCGGTCTAAGACGTGGGTCTTCGGCCGCTCGCTTACTAGGATCGTGGGTTCGAATCCCACCGGGGGCATGGATGTCTGTCTCTTGTGAGTGTTGTGTGTCTGTCAGGTAGAGGTCTCTGCGACGAGCTGGTCCCTCGTCCAGAGGAGTCCTACCGAGTGTGGTGTGTCTAAAAGTGTGACCATGAAACCTCGACGAAACGAGGAGGCCCAGGCCCATATAAGGCTGTCGAGCCATAGAAAAAATATTAATCCTAATTAGCAGCCGTGATTTTCCTCGGTTTGTTTAGGAAAAGCTACAAATAAGGCCACCGCCGTTTTGTTCCACATCATTACCAATATAAACTTTGCGCGTGATTAGCGGCGAGAAGTGGCAACAGTGTGCGTCAGATACATTGTGTGTGCGCAGACCATTCAGTTACATTTGTGTATGCTATTGATACGGAGAAGGAACAAATGCACAGAGGAACACATATTTTCAATTCTAAGAAAGCGCCTTATATGCCTTCATAAAATCCTTTGGTTTTCTTCATCTCTTGCCTGGTTTCCCCCTACCATATACCTATTACAGTGCATTCAGCAATGTGTGTTCACCGCTGTTTCCTTGCTTGCAACGGTTTAATTTATAAAGAGCTAATTGTGTAGGGAAGGGGATAAGTAAAATGCTTGTATGTTGTACACTCTCGCTGTTCGGTATTTTCGCTTTGCTCGATGAGAAGCGCTTTATTTAACGGCGATGTCAATAGCTGCAATAGGAGCACATAGCGCTGATGGTTGTCGAACGAAATATGAGTGTGGAGCTGTGGTGGAGTCATACTGACGGAGGAAACCTGTCCCAGTGCCACTTTGTCCACCACAAATCCCACGTGAGCTGGATTGGGATCGAACTCGTGTCTCTGTTGTGATAGGAAGGCTACTAACCACTTGAGCATGTGGCACGGCCCGAGAATAGGCCTATAGCCTATGTATATACATGCATGTATGTGTGTGTATAAGTATGCATGTATGTGTGTATATGTATGCATGTACGTGTGTATATATACATGCATGTACGTGTGTGTACATGTATGCATGTACGTGTGTATATATACATGCATGTATGTGTGTGTATAAGTATGCCTGTATGTGTGTATATGTATGCATGTACGTGTGTATATATATACATGCATGTACGTGTGTGTACATGTATGCATGTACGTGTGTATATATACATGCATGTATGTGTGTGTATAAGTATGCATGTATGTGTGTATATGTATGCATGTACGTGTGTGTATATGTATGCATGTACGTGTGTATATATACATGCATGTACGTGTGTGTATATGTATGCATGTACGTGTGTATATATACATGCATGTACGTGTGTGTATATGTATGCATGTACGTGTGTGTATATGTATGCATGTACGTGTGTGTATATGTATGCATGTACGTGTGTATATATACATGCATGTACGTGTGTGTATATGTATGCATGTACGTGTGTATATATACATGCATGTACGTGTGTATATATACATGCATGTACGTGTGTGTATATGTATGCATGTACGTGTGTATATATACATGCATGTACGTGTGTGTATATGTATGCATGTACGTGTGTGTATATGTATGCATGTACGTGTGTATATATGTATGCATGTACGTGTGTGTATATGTATGCATGTACGTGTGTATATATGTATGCATGCGTGCTTTTTATACCCAAGGTCTCTAAAGCTGCGTATTTACAAAAATGTTCACGTCTATTGGCGTCTGTTACTTTCGATGCTTAAGCGGACCAACAGGTAACTGATGTTGCCTGCCTTCTGATGAATACTTAAACCTTGCACATAATTACAAAGTGGCTCATGTACACCGATTTATCTTAATATGATCAGAATCGTTGTAGGGCAGACAGAGGGATTGAAACAAAGAGTATTTTAATTCTGTACTGAGAAGCTTTCTTCCCTGGGTTTGAATAATAAGCGATTCCTTTCCTTTCCTCCACCTTGCTTTGTTTAGTTTGATTTTCCTTGCTGTTGCTAACCACAGAGTTTTCCTTTGTCACAGGGATGCTGGGAACAATTCCTTATAATACATACACTGACATAGGTAGCGAAGTAGTAAGATATAATGAGGAAAACAACAGAAGATGAAGCAGCAGCAGTGAATAATAAACTGTAGTGTAGAATCTTCACTCGATCCCTTCTTTTTGTTTGGCATTTCCCTTTCTGCTAAGAAAAGCAACGAGCAAATTCAATATTAACATTACTGCTTCAGTCGTGTTTTTGCTTTTGTTACCTAAAGATATAGAGATGAATATATTCTCCAGTTTGCTTGTCTGTTTTACCGACATCGATCCATCGTGCCCGTTCTTAGAGAACGTGAATACGTTTCAAATACACTTACTTTTGTAACTCCGATCGTATTATTCAAAGTACGAGAGACAGAACTTAATAGAGGAGACATTAAATTTGTGATGACAGAAATCCGACGGTGCTGTCATCTTAGTTCCGTATCCTTGTCAATCCTAAAAATGACCGTTTTTCTTCGGTGCCCTAATAACAGTTACACATACTCCTATGTTATCTCTCTCGGAGAGTGCAACAGGTAAACATAAACGCATCGGAGGAATACAGATTCCTGTCCGCTTGCCTCGTCACGCTCGTGAGCATAACCGGTTGGTGAGTCGCATGAGTCATCCTTGTGCTGAGGTATTTCTTGCGACAGAAGAATGTTGCTGGGAGATGAGAGAGTCGCTATACTGCCACAGGATGTTCAAATTCTGTGTAATTTATGTCTACAGAGCCTTTTATTCGAGGGGCGCGGGAGACTTTTAAGTTTGTTCGTATCAGCACATATGTATGACGTGTGATGATGATAGTGGATACTTTATTTTACAAGAGGGAAAAGTGTGTGTGTGTTTACATTTTTGTCTGTGTGTGCTATAATCTTCAGTAATTTAGTAACGAAACAAATCTGTTCTTCATCCAGGTTTTTTTTTGAACATGAGATGTGGACTTGTTAAAAGACTTGAAATAATGACAGTCTTACGCATGTATGTATGTATGTATGTATGTATGTATGCACGTACGTATGTATGCATGTAGTATGTATGTATGTACGCATGTACGTACGTATGTATGTATGTATGTATGTACGCATGTACGTACGTATGTACCAAGGTATGTATGTATTTATATATGTACGTATTACGTATGCATGTATGTATGTGTAGGCTTATGTATGTACGTATATATGTGTGTGTATATATATATATATATACATACACAGACACATCTCGCCAGGCTGACCAGTATGGTGGCCACGCTAACCTCTGAGGCTAAAACTAAAGTAGGAACTAGAACTTTTTTGTCCTGATACGTGATTGAAAAGTAAAATATATTAATGCAAAACATTTATGAAATATGAAGTAAATGTGTGACCAATAAACATAAATTTTTTCCGTCTTGCACTATTACCTTACAGATTGTCTGTTTTGCATCAGATTTCCTCCCAGTACTGCTTATGACGACCAGCCTTCACCTCTGTGTGACCCCGCCGATGCTGAGTGCTTACAATATTAAATTTCATTAAATCTGAGTGCATGGGCGACCTGCACGCTGGAACCGCAGTGACTGTAACTCCAGGTCTTGTAGAGCTAATCATTTCTATGGCCCAGTGGTTGCAGGTTGCTACGGGCCAGTAGTTAAGTATTTCTGTGATTTCAGGCTTCCGCCGCGACGTTGATGAGATCTCGGTCAACTTCACGCTTAGTGCTGTACTTACCACTTGATCGACTCAAGTTGGCATCAGCTCTCCAGACTGGCACATCCAGAACGTTTTCTGTGAGACTCAACGTTGCGTGCCTTTGGAATAAAAATACTCTTGGCCATAATGTCTCTGGTCACTTCACTCTTCACTTCTCCGCTTCATTGTCATCTTGGTACACTTCAGTGTATGAAGTGTCTTTTGTTTCAACAAAAGCGGCTGAATTATAGCACATCAATAACGTAACAAAAATTACAAGTTTCAGCAACCAAGTATATGACGATGCAACGTGTTTCCTGTATCTTACCAACATAACGAACAGATTTCGTAAGAGAAAGGGAGGACACTGTCATACTCGTACAGGCTTGCGAGCGGGGTATTCCGGCTGAGTGCAGGGACACATAATGTCTCAAAAAGAGCAATTTTTTTAAAAGTACAGTTTAGTTGTTAACTGAAAAGGGTTTAGTTAAGTTTTAGAAGGCCGGGATAGCGTAGTCAGTATAGCAGTTTGCTACGGACTGGACGGTCCGGGGTTCGAATCGCGGTGGGGGGCGAGATTTTACATACCCTTCCAGATCGGTCCTGGGGCCCACCCAGCCTCCTGTACAATGCGTACCTGTTCTCTTTTCCGGGGGTTAAGTGGCAGGACCGTGGCGTTGAACACCAACCCGCATTTGGCGTAGAGATTAAAGAATGAGTAGAGCTATACTACAACCTCTCTGGGCCTTCATATCCTGTTACAGGGCGAAATTTTTTTTTTTTTTGTTTTTTTTGTTAAGTTTTAGTTTCTTTTGACTCTGCCGAATGAAAATGATGTCCACTCATTCAACCAACGAATGCACTTATAAATAAATTTTCGCTATACCCTATATATGTTTCGGCCTTAATTTGGCCATCATCAGGGGTAACTTGCTATATACACTTCACTTAATCACCGTCCATTTGGCACTGTTATTCAACTATTATTTTGTCAGTTTTACTAATAACAGTGCCAAATGGACGGTGATAAGTGAAGTGTACATAGCCAGTTACCCCTGATGATGGCCAAATTAAGGCCGAAACATGTAGGGTATAGTGAAAATTTATTTATAAGTACATTCGTTGGTTGAATGAGTGAATGTTAATACTAAGATGCACGGTAAACACAAAGTAAAAAAAAAAAAAAAGAAAATGATGTCCTTTATGAGTGAGTATTCAACAAATATTCATTTTTGAAAAAATGAAAAATAAAATTTCCTCGGGTGCACATCCGAATGAAATGTGCTGCGCACGCTTATGCTCTATGTACAACATTGTCATGTGCTTGTTTGCCCAACGTCTACTGTGGATATTGCTAAGTTCTGATGTTTTGCTAACATCATATAAACGCTTGGATATGGAATGCGCAAGTTTTCTAGACGTATCAGATCTTTATTTGCTACAGAATGTATTAATGGAGAATAGAAGGGTATACTATTCGGATTCAGGAAAACAGTGGTGCAGTAGGCAAATAAAGAAGTATGTATTACATATCAATGAATAATTCTATGGTTATGATACCAGTGACACATGATTATGCAAACTGCAGTCACAAACACAGCGAATCCTTGGCTACTACTTTCTCTGTTAAGATGACTGTACACTGAGCACGCATATTTTTACTAAATGTTAGCAAATATCTGCGAGTGCAGAAAGGAATTTTTCGAAAGACCCAAATGCCCAAGGCAAAGCCAAACCGCGCACAAACATTTTCTGAGTGCGCTCTGTCACTTGGCACATTCTTTCTAATGCCAGTAGAGGTGTGACTGTATTCTGAACCAATCGAGTTTTGATCATGAGAAATGTGTTACATTTTGAAACAATGTTTTCTTTTCATGTGTTTCTTTTACTGTAGCAACGAATAATTAATTAGTTCACGCGGCAGTTTAAACACTGCTGCGTGTAGCCATGCGACGTTATTTCAGCTGTGTCTCTCGCGACAACTGCGACTGCAAAGACAAATATCCAATGTTGTTTAAATGTACAGCCGCAGTAACATAACACTGAGTGTCGGGAGACACAACAGAAATGGTACTGTCAACAGACCAGGAGATGATGCCTGCTAGGAATGTAATAGATGCGCATGCGCAAAATTTCGTGGCGAATGGCGAGTTGCAATTTCCCATCCTGAAAGCATTCGCACAGTGAAGTCGCTCACTACACGCTACTCGAAATGCTTGAGGTTTTCAGCCTGTGTTTAGGAATAGAACTGTCTGTCGCTCCTACCAACAGCAGTCCCCCGCACTGCGCCAAAATACACCCCCCTCCCACGCGAAAATCATCTCGTGGTCTGTGGTTTCTTTAATGTTAAAAATAACATATTTCCTTCCTTATATCGATACATGACGTCACTCAGTGGTTTCTTTAATGGTAAAAATAACATATTTCCTTCCTTATATCGATACATGACGTCACTCAGTGGTTTCTTTAATGGTAAAAATAACATATTTCCTTCCTTATAACGATTCATGACGTCACTCAGTGGTTTATTTAATGCTAAAAATAACATATTTCCTTCCTTATAACGATTCATGACGTCATTCATCAACGCCCCATAAGGACATGCTTACATAGTTGTTTCAAAATGTTTGAAAGGATTAGTTATTGAAGGTCTTAAATAATGTAAGATTGAAATGCAGAAAAAAGTGGATATTTGATCATTTTAAAAAAAAGGAAGATGATTCCGGACATCAAAAGCTACCCCTAAAAAGGGACACGTCCGGGAATACGATACTTTTTGGTTCCCCTACGCTGTATAGTGTACATTTGTAAGGACAAGGACAGTCCCTGTTTTTCTGGACTCTTTGTCTTATGAAAACATGATGTCCTGTAAACAAACAGGAGGGGAAACCACCTTGTGCCTTCCACAGGACGGATGCGAGGTTGGTGTTCGTATATCTAATGGTGCAAAGTTATAAGAAAGTATACCATTATTTAACACCTTTCTTAACCCTGTAAAGCCCAGTGGCTGCTTAATGTTCCGCCAGGTTCAGCATTAAAAAATTCTAAGTAGACTATATTAGGCTATGTGTTTGTATAGTTCTCAGAATAAGCAGCATTGTTTTCCTATAGAGCATTAACTGCATGATTTTTATAACCAAGTATAACATCGATTTTCTTATTTAAAGACTTGAACAGGTTTATTCTTATGTGAGACCACGTACAAACGCCCGGTGTCGTTATGGGGACTAGTTTCTTTTGGAGTTCCCCATGACTACAAAAATGAGAATTTTATCTGAGTTGGCGGGGAATCCCATTCAACGGCCCTTCTCAAGTTCGGAAATTCATATTCCTCTTGTGTATTTCATTTGAGGGAGTATTTTGAATAAGTAACAAAAGACGTACATTCATATGCATATCAATTATTGTGTTGGTCCCGTCAGGAGTGTGTCTATTTAATAGTAACGTCTTGCGTGTAGAAACATTCTTATATTATTTATGTCATTTTAAAAGAGGTGAGGTGGTTAAATGAGTAGACCAGCGTTTCCCAAACGGACCAGAGTTGAACTCCGGAATTCCGCTGAGTGAAAGTAAGGTTTCCGCAAGAAAATCTATTATGGCGCTAAAAAAATTTAAGTAATATTCCTCTTGCGATCTTCACTTAAAATACTTGTCTTTTTTTATTTGACAGTTTTTTGTACAAATATTTGTAAATTGTTGTAACACGAGAATAAATACAATAACCACATTTTTAAAACGAGTTTTTCGTACATAATATGTGATTTTTATTTCCACAAATATGCAGTATATAAGATGGTAATCTCATATCCTTGTTTAACATCCATTTATTTTTGTACTTTCTTATTTGTGGTCTGATTTCTTAACTACATGTGTAAGGACTGTATTAAGGGTTCCGAAATAATACTCTGAGCGCGAAAGGGTTCCGTGGACAAATTAACCCTTTAAATCTTAGGGTTAGACATCCACTTGTGATGAATAAATATATAAATAGATATACCATCTGCAGTTCACTTGTGTTTGAGAGACTATCTTCTTATCTTTAATGCCCATCGGTTACCTTACGTAACACCTGGTTTAAGATCCAAAAATTCTACGTTCTGCCTACGGAATCTATTTATGTGTTGCGAATGGATCTCTGAACAGCGATTATTTCCCTACACAGCACTGAATGGTTTTATACTGCAGTGCCCCAAACTAATAGCTCCTGTCAAGACAATGGGGCGAAGCCTGGGAACCTTCCAAAAAGCAATGCTCTTTCGGAAATATGGGCGAATTAGATTGAAAAGGACTCTTTTTGTCAGTCATAACACGGTTAAACTGGGAAATGTTCATCTACGTCTAGATCCTAGGATTAGTCGTACAGCGATTTGCAAATATTACAGAGGTTACAGCTAATGGCTTGATGTAAGTGAAGACATTGACGAGAGATGTCGCTAGTTACGGTCAGTGTACTCTCCAGTAGTAGTAATCTGTGCTCTCCATGGTCATGAACAGGTTGCAGTGATAGAAAGAGAGAGAGATGGGTTACGTGTATGTGGCAGTGACTGCTAACTGGTTAGTTTTTAGTTGTGTAGGCAAACGATGCCGTGGAAGTGAATGTTTATTGTTGGTGTGTGAAAGACGCGCAGCTTGACTGATCCAACAAACAGTGTTTCACGAAAGGTTTCTTTGCATATCTTATTAAATGTCTTATCTTTTGATAACGTGGGTGTAATTGAGAGTGCGCTATTGCGGAGTGGTACAGTGTGGTTGTGTGCGCGCGCCGCAGCCAGGAAATAGTTCCAGTAGGGGCGATGCCTTTTTTTTCCTGCCACTGGCTTCTCGCTCACACGCGGCAAGAACGAAAGTGAGGTAGAGTGTGTGGCGGCTGTAGCGATCGGTAGACGACGGCTTGTTTCGCTGTAAATAGCGGTTTTCAGTATTATTTGGAAGTGTGGCGTGACAGTTCTGGAGGAAACAAAGAATCATACATTCCGTAAAGGTACCTTACAAAGTGTTTTCGTGCTGTGGAGTGCCCCTCAGTGCACAAACTGAGACTTGTAGGAGTTCCAAGAGTTGGTGTGTTGTGCGTTGTTTGTTCGGGGAATAGAAAGTACGCTAATTGATATCTGACACGAATTAATTCGTGCAGTTGTGCTCTTTTTGTTTATTAATAAGTACAGAAGACAGGGGAGTTGCAATTTGTTTCCACGGGGAAAATATAAGGAAACGCTGTACTGTCTTGTTATACGTGAAGAAGTGAGGGTGGTGAGAACCGATCATCCAAGAAATGGGGAAGTTCAGCAGAGGCGCAGTGCTGCTGACGTCGTGTGTGTTTGCCGCGATTACAGGTGAGTTCTGCAAGGTTGTCATTTCTACGTGTAAGCAGGAAACCAAAACCGATGGTCGTCTTACAAAGTAGCTTTATCCGTTGCTGTGACATACGTGTTAGTGATATAATTTTTATCAGAAACTAGATTTCGCCTTTCGTGCTGATAAGGTATGTGAATAAGTATCAGTTGTGTACAGTGTGACGTCGTAGCTGTGATGACGATTATGAAACGTTTCTCGGGATTTTATCTTTGGGGTTTTGATACCATGTAGTTGACTCAGAAGAAGAACCCCATAATTTTTATAGGTCGCCGCCGAAACCTATATTGCTAACGAAATATTTAATTGGAGAGCTTTGCGAATGTCGTAATTAGTTGTACTCTACTGAAAGATCCACGCACGGATAATGCTGAAATGGTTTCGAAGAGAATGGAATGTGAAGAGGTAGAGTGTATTCAAGTGGCTCAGGATAGGGCACAGTGGCGGGTTCTTGCGGTGGCGGAGTGGACCGTGGGTTACGTAAATGGGTGTTTCTTGAGGGCTCGGGACTATCAGCTCGTGAGGGACTGTGCTTCTGGGAATTAATTACCTATAAAGTAGTGGATCGCGATTGGGCTTGAGTCAAGCAGAATCGAGCGTCAGATCGCCGTGTGAAAGAGACTGTAAATGAAAATAACTTAGTTTTTCAGCAAATATTGTTTCTGCACGCCTTGCTTGAAGGTAGTTCCTTGACAATTTACAAGATGGAAACGAAGAACGGACTCCACCCAGTCGGCAAAAAGGGGTAACGCAAGTGTACCGAATGTACATATTAGTAATTACATATATATTCATTATAGTCATACACAATTATACAATACAAGTTAATTAGGCAACATGTTTCGGCTTATTTTTCATGCCGAAACATGTCGTCTAATTGTATTGTAGAGTTGTGTATGACTGTATACTGAATATGTATGTAACTGATAACAGAACGGGGGTGTGTCAGCATGAAATTAATAATTCCATTTCTACAGAATTCCCGGTTGGCGAACGGAAGGTGGCGAGCCTGACACCTGTCTTCTCTATTGACCATATATTGCAGAACATGTCTGAATACTGTGACAAGTGGACATATGACGTTATAACCACGTCATTAGCAACAGTTACAACAATTAATTGGTGGATTTTGTTGTACCGTATTAAAGCGCTGAGGTAACCAACGATGTTTGTAACGGAAGCAACATCTGCGATTTCAGTTGACTATCGGTCAGTAAAATGTAACTTCCGAGCCAACCGTTGTCCGAGTAAATATTTCTGTTGTTGGTGAGTTTCTGTCAGTAAAATGCAACCTGAAAGCTTTCTGCCACAAAAATGAAACGTACAAGGGGTATCAACCGTGGATTATTTCTGTTTTTTTGTTTCGTTTTTGTAAAAACGTCAAACCCCCAACGTTCGTGGAATAAATTCCTCCGTTTCATTACAGTTTGTGTGAATAAAATTAAAGCTCAAAGCGTAATGCGGCTGCCAATGCGAAAGGCTGCAACCGTAAATCGCGTTTATATCAGTCACTAAAATCAAACCTTAGAGCCTAACATAGGCGGATTACATGTCAGTTAAGT
>JAJKFL010000237.1:30193178-30210657 GCA_021186555.1 Reticulitermes speratus
TCACTTTCAGTCTGACTCCTACCAGCTACAATAGTCCAACAGTGCATAAACAACATATACAAGAAGGATGTGAGCAACAACGACAACTCGATAGAATGCGAGCTGAATGTGTACTGCCGCCAATGCAACACACCAATGACACGCGTTAACACTGTTGAAGGAACACAGGAGCAAGCATCCTGCAAGCTAAGATGCCTCCTTCAGTAAGTTACGACATTGTAAGCGACATTTTACTTTATTTGATAATGAAAACACTTATTTCATTTTCACCACAAAACGTTGCCTAAGGAAAGTTCTGGGACGTAGACAAGTGGACGAGGAAACTTTGAACACTGTCCTAGTTAGCATCGAAGCCGCCATAAATTCTCGCCCTCTTCTCCAAACTGCAGACACTACAGCCCTGACACCATCACACTTCCTTCACGGACAAAAACTGACCACCATCCCCACAGGATCGGAACCACTGCTAAGTAAGAAACTGAAAAGGGAATATCGACTCCATCAGCAGGCTGCTGATGACTTGGAAAAGATGGACGAATGAATACCTGTTGGAGCTACGCTCCTATCACCATGTTCGCCGAACGAAAGGAAAACCAGCAAAATTCTGTGTAGGAGACTTGGCAATACAATCTAGCAGTGTTCCATTTGTCTTTTCGTTGAATTTTCATTTTCATTTCAGATGGAGTAGGTGCCTGGTAAACGAGGCTGCCAAGACCCGCAAAGAGACAGTAGAATTTCAATGCCCAAGGTGCTAGGATCAAATCTAAATTTACACAAGTCCAAATATTGTAACACTAAAAAAATAATTTAAATTTACTGTGCAAATATTGTTCCCTGATATTCTGTGGGCTTTATACTATTTAATAATATGAAAAAACCTTGCATATGTCAATGTATTAGTAAATTATAACAACTGGTTATGATAAAGGTTTAAAATGACAGTCAAATTAAATCTTCATACAGCATTCTTAAGATTCATCACTAGACATAAATACAGGTGATGACGGATTAAATGCTGATACCTATTAACCTACTCGCACAGATACTGATGTATACAACCAACACAAACTGACTGCATTTCGGTATTTTAACTGTATGCACAATCTGTCTGTCAGCAACTCGGATAAACATGGGAACACAAAAACAACTGTATAATACTACAGAAAAAAAAATCTGAAACATGAAATAGATACCTTTCCAATGTTAAGCCATATGTCAGACATGTTACAGACAATGACTACAGAACCAGTAGAACTCCCAGGGAAATACTCAGCACACTCCCTAGCACAACAGAGAAACGAGGGAACACCATACGGGGGAATATCTTGCTACATCAACCTAAAGTTAGGCCAGGTGACACTCAGGCACAGCGATGATATTTACACCTTAGTTAAACAGACACTGTAACCATCCTAGCCATGTACTTCAAACCGCAGACATACGTAGAAACAATAATAGCAACAATAATGAGCGCGACATCACTAATACTTCCTGAAGTTCCAGTAATAATAGCAGGAGATTTCAACTGCCGAATAGATAAGGCCATGCAAAGGAGCAAACTGCTAGTCGAAGCTCTTGAAGGATTACTCTACAAGCCTTACACCAAGCAAAACTGTCAGGACTCTCCCAAGACTTAACGACATACTCGATGACAAGGAAACAGTACAAACCCCTTATCAAGGATAAAAGGAACACTTATCTAAAAAATGAAGGACGGAATCTAGCAGCAGCAGCCGTCACTGACCCCTTCGTAGCACTGAGACAAAGGAAAGTACCAATACCGCCCAACATACAGACGGAGACTTGGCAAACACACTTTACAGAAATTCTGAACCCGACTAGAGAAAATCGAGCCTACCCCACACTGCCACCACCAATAACAAGCACATACAGACCAATCTCCGCAAAAGAGATTACAGAAGCAGTAGCAGGTCTCAAAAGAAACAAGGCAGCTGGACCAGATGGTATCTTCAACGAGCACATCATAGCCTCCTGCCCGCTACTCATAGAAACTTGGGAAGCCCTCTTCAACCAGTGCCTGAAACTTGGTGAGCTACCAGATCCATGGAGAGTGTCGATTATCAAAATGCTATACACAGGCAAGGGTACCACTGACGACCCCAACTCATACAGGAGGGTTGCCCTAGAATCGCGAAGGTAGCTGACCCACAAATCCCTCAACAGCAGTTTGGGTTTAGAAGAGTCCGCTCCTGCCTACAAGCAATGGAAAGCCTCCTAAATGACATCAAGGAGCCACTCCCAACTCCAAAACAGAAGTACTATACAATTTTCATTGACTACACAAAAGCATTCGACAGTATAAAAGATACTCGCTGAAAAGCTGGAAAAGATAGGGCTGGATAAGAGCACATCCAACCTAATCCACAACATCCTGACCCACAACGTGAACAGAATCTACAACACCGTAACGATAACAAAAGAAATCGTACAAACCAGAGAGGTATTTACAGGGGGAGCCACTAAGTCCACTCTTATTCAACATCGCTTCGGCCGACATCACGAAAGTATGTCTACCTACAACATCTCTGTATATCTACGCTAACGACATGGCCCTAGGCTCGACGAGGAAAAGTTTTAGCATCCAGGGGCTCGTGACAGCCCGCTAATCACAGCGTAAACCCCCAGATAGAGAGAGTGCAACACATTCCTTCACGTTTGTTTAGTCTATAAGCAACGTGGGAAACGGAGCTGCAGCCCCTTGTGTTTTTTGTAAGGAACACAGTTCCTCTATTCGCTTTTGACAACGATATATTGTTATAAACCTGAGAATTATTATCAAATTGTCTGTTGTCCAGGTTCATTAAAATAAGAACTTTCAGAGACTGGCTCTGTGATAGGCATACATTTTAAAACCAACTATGGCGGTCAACACTTGGATCACGAATAAAAGCATGGACGAAAAAAACACAAGATAAACCCATTCCAAAACTTGGATTATCATCTTCTGCTTTGAATGAATATGCTATCCAACCAGCTCTCAACAGGCAGAAATATAGTTTGAGATTGCCACGTTTGCATCATGTGATTTCTTTGCATCCAGTTGTGTACTGGCCGCAGGCTTATAGAATTATACAGTTTTAGAGGAAACCAGTATGAGGTACACACATGTTGATTTGTGGACAGAACAGTCTTCCTACAAATCTGATCATGGATTGACCTCAATGAGAGTCTGAACCACCAAGTCCCCTGACAAAATGTTGGTTGGAAAAAAAAACTTGATGATGATGATGATGCCATTATTTCTGCCAACAGTATAGTTTGTGATCATGTATGAAATGTTTTAAAACACATCTCCACACCCACTGCTTCAATACTGAAATACTGGACATTGCTGTTGATACACCACTTTTCTTTTCAGAATGATTTGGACAATATGACATGGCAGATGATCTGGCACAAGGTTCTAGAAGTCCAGTCAGAGGGACATGATCTTCTGGACTTGTACAGCAGGATTCTCAGGTACCATGTGGTTTAGTGCTAGCGCTTCTTTCCAAGTCTAGCGTGACATGCAACAGCTGCGGCTGTCAGCTCTCTTACAAACAGCAAGATGGACCAAATGCACAAAATGTCAACACTTGCAGTGCTGGTTGACTTTAAGGCTGCATATGATAGTGTGTGGAAAAACATGCAAATACACAAGATAGTTTCCTGTGGAATCACAGGCAACATGTTAAACTGGATCAAATCATTCCTGACCCGATTAATGAGGGTTCGTTTTCATGGACAAAAATCCCGTTATAGGATCCAAAGACAGGGTCTGCCACAAGAAGCGGTTCTCAGTTGTGCCCTCTTCAACATCATGATAAACGATGTATTAACTGCTGTTCGATCGGTTCCCGGAGTTGAAGCCCTCCTATATGCCGATGATCTGTTGCTCTAGGCCCATAGTAGGAACTTTACTGGGTTTGAGAGTTGTATCAACTTGGCACTTAAATGTTTAGAAGCATGGGCTGACTTGAACCATATGACAGTGAGCCCTTCCAAAACGGTGTGCCAACTTTTCTCACTATCCACAAAACCTAGGAAAATCCAACTTCAGTATAAGGGAGAAAGAACCAAACTGGAAGACTTTGCTAAATATCTAGGAGTCAAATTGGATAAACGACTGAGTTGGAAAAAACAAGTCGACCAGATAGTGGAAAAAGGGCTGAAGAGAATACGGATTCTCAATAGACTTACATCGACCAAGTGCGGGGCTACCCAGGACGTTCTCATAACAACTTATAAAACTTACGTTAGACCGATCATGGAATATGGGAATGAAGTTATAACAGCAGCATGTAAAGCAATCCTGAAAAAATGGACCAAGTCCAAACCTTGGCCCTTCGGACCATCACTGGGGCTGCAAAGTCAACACCTATTGCCACCATGGAGGCCCAAACAAACACTGAACCGCTAGATGTCCGCCGTGAGAAGGCTGTTCATGATATATTCTGTATTTATTGGTTGTTTGAGTTGTCATGTATTTTTAAGGGGCATTTATATAAGATAGAATTATGTATTTTCATTTATTGGATCAGTCTACTTTAATTTATTTAATTACTTCCTTACTCTTGATGGGTCCTTATTTAAGTTCATGTTACACAGGTTGATTTACACATGAATCTGTTTTGATAACTTTAGATAGATTTGCGAATGTAATGAATACACATATTGTATACGTAACTTATTTATGAACAGTTCTATATGGTCTCTTTAGAACAATATGTTATTGACAAGTTCTATATCCAATTATGTACCAATAACGGATCCTTGAATTGCTGAAAAAGACCTTCGTCAAAACATAAAATATGTAATTGTTTTTAAAATATGAGTCAAGTATCGAGGTTTTTTTTTTAAGGAAATGTTGCCTCAGTTTGCAAGTTTCCATGTTTGGCACAGGCGTACCCAAGCATTGCGATCTTCTGGGATATGATGCTGTGTCAACAGTCTTGGGAATTTGGAGCCTTGAAGATGAGGACACTAAATTGCCTCGAGAAGTTGGGATCCGATTACCCATAGAAATAGCGTTATAGAGATGGGGGGGGAGGTATTCCTTCGGCTCGTTAAAAATTGCTACACAGTTCCTATATTGGCGCTTTTGACAATGATATATTGTTATAAACCTGAGAAACATCATCAAATTGTCTGTTGTCCAGGTTCATTAAAATAAAAACTTTCAGAGACTGGCTCTGTGATAGGCATACATTTTAAAACCAACTATGGCGGTCAACACTTGGATCACGAATAAAAGCATGGACGAAAAACACACAAGATAAACCCATTCCAAAACTTGGATTATCATCTTCTGCTTTGAATAAATATCCTATCCAACCGGCTCTCAACAGGCAGAAATACAGTTTGAGATTGCCACGTTTGCATCATGTGATTTCTTTGCATCCAGTTGTGTACTGGCCGCAGGCTTATAGAATTAAACTGTTTTAGAGGAAACCAGTATGAGGTACACACATGTTGATTTGTGGACAACAATCTTCCTGCACATCTGATCATGCATTGACCTCAATGAGTCTGAACGAACAAGTCCCCTGACAAAATGTTGGTTGGAAAAAATAAACTTGATGATGATGCCATTGATTCTGCCAACAGTATAGTTTGTGATCACGTATGAAATGCTTTAAAACACATCTCCACAACCACTGCTTCAATACTGAAATACTGGACATTGCTGTTGATACACCACTTTTCTTTTCAGAATGATTTGGACAATATGACATGGCAGATGATCTGGCACAAGGTTCTAGAAGTCCAGTCAGAGGGACATGATCTTCTGGACTTGTACAGCAGGATTCTCAGGTACCATGTGGTTTAGTGCTAGCGCTTCTTTCCAAGTCTAGCGTGACATGCAACAGCTGCGGCTGTCAGCTCTCTTACAAACAGCAAGATGGACCAAATGCACAAAATGTCAACACTTGCAGTGCTGGTTGACTTTAAGGCTGCATATGATAGTGTGTGGAAAAACATGCAAATACACAAGATAGTTTCCTGTGGAATCACAGGCAACATGTTAAACTGGATCAAATCATTCCTGACCCGATTAATGAGGGTTCGTTTTCATGGACAAAAATCCCGTTATAGGATCCAAAGACAGGGTCTGCCACAAGAAGCGGTTCTCAGTTGTGCCCTCTTCAACATCATGATAAACGATGTATTAACTGCTGTTCGATCGGTTCCCGGAGTTGAAGCCCTCCTATATGCCGATGATCTGTTGCTCTAGGCCCATAGTAGGAACTTTACTGGGTTTGAGAGTTGTATCAACTTGGCACTTAAATGTTTAGAAGCATGGGCTGACTTGAACCATATGACAGTGAGCCCTTCCAAAACGGTGTGTTGTGCCAACTTTTCTCACTATCCACAAAACCTAGGAAAATCCAACTTCAGTATAAGGGAGAAAGAACCAAACTGGAAGACTTTGCTAAATATCTAGGAGTCAAATTGGATAAACGACTGAGTTGGAAAAAACAAGTCGACCAGATAGTGGAAAAAGGGCTGAAGAGAATACGGATTCTCAATAGACTTACATCGACCAAGTGCGGGGCTACCCAGGACGTTCTCATAACAACTTATAAAACTTACGTTAGACCGATCATGGAATATGGGAATGAAGTTATAACAGCAGCATGTAAAGCAATCCTGAAAAAATGGACCAAGTCCAAACCTTGGCCCTTCGGACCATCACTGGGGCTGCAAAGTCAACACCTATTGCCACCATGGAGGCCCAAACAAACACTGAACCGCTAGATGTCCGCCGTGAGAAGGCTGTTCATGATATATTCTGTATTTATTGGTTGTTTGAGTTGTCATGTATTTTTAAGGGGCATTTATATAAGATAGAATTATGTATTTTCATTTATTGGATCAGTCTACTTTAATTTATTTAATTACTTCCTTACTCTTGATGGGTCCTTATTTAAGTTCATGTTACACAGGTTGATTTACACATGAATCTGTTTTGATAACTTTAGATAGATTTGCGAATGTAATGAATACACATATTGTATACGTAACTTATTTATGAACAGTTCTATATGGTCTCTTTAGAACAATATGTTATTGACAAGTTCTATATCCAATTATGTACCAATAACGGATCCTTGAATTGCTGAAAAAGACCTTCGTCAAAACATAAAATATGTAATTGTTTTTAAAATATGAGTCAAGTATCGAGGTTTTTTTTTTAAGGAAATGTTGCCTCAGTTTGCAAGTTTCCATGTTTGGCACAGGCGTACCCAAGCATTGCGATCTTCTGGGATATGATGCTGTGTCAACAGTCTTGGGAATTTGGAGCCTTGAAGATGAGGACACTAAATTGCCTCGAGAAGTTGGGATCCGATTACCCATAGAAATAGCGTTATAGAGATGGGGGGGGAGGTATTCCTTCGGCTCGTTAAAAATTGCTACACAGTTCCTATATTGGCGCTTTTGACAATGATATATTGTTATAAACCTGAGAAACATCATCAAATTGTCTGTTGTCCAGGTTCATTAAAATAAAAACTTTCAGAGACTGGCTCTGTGATAGGCATACATTTTAAAACCAACTATGGCGGTCAACACTTGGATCACGAATAAAAGCATGGACGAAAAAAACACAAGATAAACCCATTCCAAAACTTGGATTATCATCTTCTGCTTTGAATAAATATCCTATCCAACCGGCTCTCAACAGGCAGAAATACAGTTTGAGATTGCCACGTTTGCATCATGTGATTTCTTTGCATCCAGTTGTGTACTGGCCGCAGGCTTATAGAATTAAACTGTTTTAGAGGAAACCAGTATGAGGTACACACATGTTGATTTGTGGACAACAATCTTCCTGCACATCTGATCATGCATTGACCTCAATGAGTCTGAACGAACAAGTCCCCTGACAAAATGTTGGTTGGAAAAAATAAACTTGATGATGATGCCATTGATTCTGCCAACAGTATAGTTTGTGATCACGTATGAAATGCTTTAAAAACACATCTCCACAACCACTGCTTCAATACTGGACATTGCTGATGATACACCACTTTTCTTTTCAGAATGATTTAGACAATTTGACTTGTCAGGAGATCTGGCGCAAGGTGCGTGAAGTCCCGTAAGAGGAACGTGATCTCACTGAGCTGGACTTCTACAACAGGATTCTCAGGTACCATGTGGTTTAGTGCTAGCGCTTCTTTCCAAGTCTAGCGTGACATGCAACAGCTGCGGCTGTCAGCTCTCTTACAAACAGCAAGATGGACCAAATGCACAAAATGTCAACACTTGCAGTGCTGGTTGACTTTAAGGCTGCATATGATAGTGTGTGGAAAAACATGCAAATACACAAGATAGTTTCCTGTGGAATCACAGGCAACATGTTAAACTGGATCAAATCATTCCTGACCCGATTAATGAGGGTTCGTTTTCATGGACAAAAATCCCGTTATAGGATCCAAAGACAGGGTCTGCCACAAGCAGCGGTTCTCAGTTGTGCCCTCTTCAACATCATGATAAACGATGTATTAACTGCTGTTCGATCGGTTCCCGGAGTTGAAGCCCTCCTATATGCCGATGATCTGTTGCTCTGGGCCCATAGTAGGAACTTTACTGGGTTTGAGAGTTGTATCAACTTGGCACTTAAATGTTTAGAAGCATGGGCTGACTTGAACCATATGACAGTGAGCCCTTCCAAAACGGTGTGCCAACTTTTCTCACTATCCACAAAACCTAGGAAAATCCAACTTCAGTATAAGGGAGAAAGAACCAAACTGGAAGACTTTGCTAAATATCTAGGAGTCAAATTGGATAAACGACTGAGTTGGAAAAAACAAGTCGACCAGATAGTGGAAAAAGGGCTGAAGAGAATACGGATTCTCAATACTTACATCGACCAAGTGCGGGGCTACCTAGGACGTTCTCATAACAACTTATAAAACTTACGTTAGACCGATCATGGAATATGGGAATGAAGTTATAACAGCAGCAAGTAAAACAATCCTGAAAAAATGGACCGAGTCCAAAACTCGGACCATCACTGGGGCTGCAAAGTCAACACCTATTGCCACCATGGAGGCCCAAACAAACACTGAACCGCTAGATGTCCGCCGTGAGAAGGCTGTTCATGATATATTCTGTATTTATTGGTTGTTTGAGTTGTCATGTATTTTTAAGGGGCATTTATATAAGATAGAATTATGTATTTTCATTTATTGGATCAGTCTATTTTAATTTATTTAATTATTTCCTTACTCTTGATGGGTCCTTATTTAAGTTCATGTTACACAGGTTGATTTACACATGAATCTGTTTTGATAACTTTAGATAGATTTGCGAATGTAATGAATACACATATTGTATACGTAACTTATTTATGAACAGTTCTATATGGTCTCTTTAGAACAATATGTTATTGACAAGTTCTATATCCAATTATGTACCAATAACGGATCCTTGAATTGCAGAAAAAGACCTTCGTCAAAACATAAAATATGTAATTGTTTTTAAAATATGAGTCAAGTATCGAGGTTTTTTTTTTTTAAGGAAATGTTGCCTCAGTTTGCAAGTTTCCATGTTTGGCACAGGCGTACCCAAGCATTGCGATCTTCTGGGATATGATGCTGTGTCAACAGTCTTGGGAATTTGGAGCCTTGAAGATGACGACACTAAATTGCCTTGAGAAGTTGGGATCCGATTACCCATAGAAATAGCGTTATAGAGATGGGGGGGGAGGTATTCCTTCGGCTCGTTAAAAATTGCTACACAGTTCCTATATTGGCGCTTTTGACAATGATATATTGTTATAAACCTGAGAAACATCATCAAATTGTCTGTTGTCCAGGTTCATTAAAATAAGAACTTTCAGAGACTGGCTCTGTGATAGGCATACATTTTAAAACCAACTATGGCGGTCAACACTTGGATCACGAATAAAAGCATGGACGAAAAAAACACAAGATAAACCCATTCCAAAACTTGGATTATCATCTTCTGCTTTGAATAAATATCCTATCCAACCGGCTCTCAACAGGCAGAAATACAGTTTGAGATTGCCACGTTTGCATCATGTGATTTCTTTGCATCCAGTTGTGTACTGGCCGCAGGCTTATAGAATTAAACTGTTTTAGAGGAAACCAGTATGAGGTACACACATGTTGATTTGTGGACAGAACAATCTTCCTGCAAATCTGATCATGCATTGACCTCAATGAGAGTCTGAACGAACAAGTCCCCTCACAAAATGTTGGTTGGAAAAAATAAACTTGATGATGATGCCATTGTTACTGCCAACAGTATAGTTTGTGATCACGTATGAAATGTTTTAAAACACATCTCCACACCAACTGCTTCAATACTGGACATTGCTGTTGATACACCACTTTTCTTTTCAGAATGATTTAGACAATTTGACTTGTCAGGAGATCTGGCGCAAGGTGCGTGAAGTCCCGTAAGAGGAACGTGATCTCACTGAGCTGGACTTCTACAACAGGATTCTCAGGTACCATGTGGTTTAGTGCTAGCGCTTCTTTCCAAGTCTAGCGTGACATGCAACAGCTGCGGCTGTCAGCTCTCTTACAAACAGCAAGATGGACCAAATGCACAAAATGTCAACACTTGCAGTGCTGGTTGACTTTAAGGCTGCATATGATAGTGTGTGGAAAAACATGCAAATACACAAGATAGTTTCCTGTGGAATCACAGGCAACATGTTAAACTGGATCAAATCATTCCTGACCCGATTAATGAGGGTTCGTTTTCATGGACAAAAATCCCGTTATAGGATCCAAAGACAGGGTCTGCCACAAGCAGCGGTTCTCAGTTGTGCCCTCTTCAACATCATGATAAACGATGTATTAACTGCTGTTCGATCGGTTCCCGGAGTTGAAGCCCTCCTATATGCCGATGATCTGTTGCTCTGGGCCCATAGTAGGAACTTTACTGGGTTTGAGAGTTGTATCAACTTGGCACTTAAATGTTTAGAAGCATGGGCTGACTTGAACCATATGACAGTGAGCCCTTCCAAAACGGTGTGCCAACTTTTCTCACTATCCACAAAACCTAGGAAAATCCAACTTCAGTATAAGGGAGAAAGAACCAAACTGGAAGACTTTGCTAAATATCTAGGAGTCAAATTGGATAAACGACTGAGTTGGAAAAAAACAAGTCGACCAGATAGTGGAAAAAGGGCTGAAGAGAATACGGATTCTCAATACTTACATCGACCAAGTGCGGGGCTACCTAGGACGTTCTCATAACAACTTATAAAACTTACGTTAGACCGATCATGGAATATGGGAATGAAGTTATAACAGCAGCAAGTAAAACAATCCTGAAAAAATGGACCAAGTCCAAACCTTGGCCCTTCGGACCATCACTGGGGCTGCAAAGTCAACACCTATTGCCACCATGGAGGCCCAAACAAACACTGAACCGCTAGATGTCCGCCGTGAGAAGGCTGTTCATGATATATTCTGTATTTATTGGTTGTTTGAGTTGTCATGTATTTTTAAGGGGCATTTATATAAGATAGAATTATGTATTTTCATTTATTGGATCAGTCTATTTTAATTTATTTAATTATTTCCTTACTCTTGATGGGTCCTTATTTAAGTTCATGTTACACAGGTTGATTTACACATGAATCTGTTTTGATAACTTTAGATAGATTTGCGAATGTAATGAATACACATATTGTATACGTAACTTATTTATGAACAGTTCTATATGGTCTCTTTAGAACAATATGTTATTGACAAGTTCTATATCCAATTATGTACCAATAACGGATCCTTGAATTGCAGAAAAAGACCTTCGTCAAAACATAAAATATGTAATTGTTTTTAAAATATGAGTCAAGTATCGAGGTTTTTTTTTTTAAGGAAATGTTGCCTCAGTTTGCAAGTTTCCATGTTTGGCACAGGCGTACCCAAGCATTGCGATCTTCTGGGATATGATGCTGTGTCAACAGTCTTGGGAATTTGGAGCCTTGAAGATGACGACACTAAATTGCCTCGAGAAGTTGGGATCCGATTACCCATAGAAATAGCGTTATAGAGATGGGGGGGGAGGTATTCCTTCGGCTCGTTAAAAATTGCTACACAGTTCCTATATTGGCACTTTTGACAATGATATATTGTTATAAACCTGAGAAACATCATCAAATTGTCTGTTGTCCAGGTTCATTAAAATAAGAACTTTCAGAGACTGGCTCTGTGATAGGCATACATTTTAAAACCAACTATGGCGGTCAACACTTGGATCACGAATAAAAGCATGGACGGAAAAAACACAAGATAAACCCATTCCAAAACTTGGATTATCATCTTCTGCTTTGAATAAATATGCTATCCAAACGGTTCAGATAACTAATATCGCTCTATCACCCATTCTTCGAGAAAGATCTGAAACTCCATCAAAGGAAACTACTACCAGATTATTTACCCAAGTGAAATACAATCCATCATCAACTTTATTGCAGGATTGGAATGAATCATCAAGATTGATGGAATCAATCTTTGCAGTGCAAATCAAAAATAATTTTCTGACTACACAAGTTAAAATTGAACAAGATGATGATTTTCTCACTTGCATAGAATTTTTCCAAACTGGAATTGAAACGTCTCCAACACCATCACAGAAAATTAAATTAAATAACATGATCAGTTGGGATTGTATAAATTGTGACATCACAGGTATAGAGTTTGGAAATGAAGAACAAGTCAAACTTTCCCATCTATTAATTCGCACATTGGGCCTTCTCCCCACTCATGATTTATTAACCTTAGAAGGTGAAGGACTTGAAAGGGTTCGTTCATTGAACAGGAAATTTTCAAAGGCACTTCTTACTAAGGAGTTGTAAATCTCTTGTATTATAATGAAAGTCATTCTTCATGAAGACCAAGTCTCAAATGCAGTGGGATCATTAGTTTTCCTATTAGCATTTTGTTTGTCTCGATATAGTAACTTTCGACCCCAAAATTGGAGGAGATATAATGAAGTTCAGAGGCAACTTCTTACAGACAATAATCTGATTGTCACACTTAGAAAGAATAGCGCTAAACTGCAGGAATCCTACATCTCACCCTGAAGACAGAGACAGATACAATATCCGAAACGCTGACATTATAATCATCTTACACGATGTCCACTTGCCATAATTCAGTACTACACTTTGCTATTCACCCACCGTTTGAACATTACAGTGCAAAAGGGGTTCTTTCTTCCTGCTTAACCAATCAGTGCCAGCCCGATGTTCCAATAGCATTATGTCATACACTGCATCATGGGGAGTTTTAACAGTCAATGATGGGAACCTGTTCATCAATCAATCAATCAATCAATAGCAGCGCTAAATGCAACAATGGAAATACACGAGTGTTAAGTCACGTGATCATCAAACCATTGCTATAGCGTGGGAAGTGTTGTTTACATAGTCCAGTTTGCTTTGGAAGTGCAAGCTGTGAATATGTGTTTTCTTGCTTCGAAAAAGTGTCCAAGAATTAAAGAAAAGATTGAAGTGTTGTTATATCGGCCTCTTTCCGTTGGATGTGCCATCTGTGAAGTGGCATTTTCTTGCTTTGAAAAAGTGTTATTACATTGGCCTCTTTCCGTTGGAAGTGCCATCTGTGAAGAGGCATTTTCTTGCTTTGAAAAAAGTTTCCGGAAAATAAAGAAAAGAACACAGCATGGGCTCCTTGGATGAAATTTAAATTTTGGAAGTGGAGGAATGTAAGTATGAAATATAAAACTAAAAGCTGTAATGTGGGATTGTGTTACTGAGTGCACGATAGGCTGCACATCCACATAGCTGTGTTAAGTATCACTTCCTCACAAGAAATGTGGGCTGTAGAATTATGAATGTGTCAGGACGCAGCTATTACTGCTTCGCCAGACTTAACATTAAAAGATTCTACGTTCTGCCACAAAGTGATTTTACGTGTTGTGTGTAGTTTTGAGAACAAACATCATTTAATACATTACGCAGGACTAATTAATGGTTTTTACAACCGACTGTGGAATGTGTTTAAGATTCAGTCTGAAGAAATATTTCAGATCTCAGATTTACAAAAATATTAATTACATGTCATCTTTAATTGGTCAGATACATAATTTCAATTATTAAACTTAGGATAATTTTAACGTCAGACATCCTCGTTCGCGTGTTGGTATAAGTATATATTTCATTCAATCTCAACAGCCAGACCCGACAAATCGTTTACCAGTCGACACGGCGTAATATCACACAAAACAGAATGTTCAATTCATTAACAATATCCTCTGTTTTTTTTACCATTCTGCCATTTACACATTTATCTTCCCATGTAACATTTTCTAAAACTGTATCTCAATACATTAGTGCTGGGGTTCCGTTCTATCCATCTTCCATGTGAGCCCTACCACTTCCCCCGTCTTACCTACAATACGTCAACGGGCGAGGCGCCTGAGACAAATATGAAATACAAATATAAATTAATAATAATAATGATGTAACACTTTAAGGCTGCCACTGCAAGGTTATCAAAAGGTACATACTAACACAATGTGATAACTGTTCCAGGATGCAGCGACCAGAACAACCTGTAACTCGACTAGAACTTCTGACACGGCCAGAACAACTTCTGATACGGCGACACAGGTCATTATCTGTTGACCTGATCATCATGCTTGATGCCTCCAAACAGACGGAGAGCAGGTATGTTATTACAACTGGAAAATCAAAGCAGCTCTTCAAGTGTGCTTATTTTAGCATGCTGTTATTTCAAGCTGATATTTGTGTTTCCATTTAGATGACCACACAATGTTCAGGTGACCAGCGGAATGTGCATTGTGCATCTGCAACCCAGAAACTTGTAGTTTTGGAACAAGTGACAGTACACATGGCATTCTAAAGTACCTTGTCAGTTTATTTAACCATGCTTTCTCTGATTGATGACTATTTAGCAGGACTGTCTTGCCACCACAAAAGGCAAAACAACACGACGGGCAGCCCCCGTCCCACGCTCAGGTGGCTGCAAAAGGGACGCCAGGCAGTACTGAATGCCAGAAGGTGAGCACTATATACAGACAGAGAAATCTCTAGAACTCTCATATTTTCGTGACCCGACACTTGACTTTCAGTAAGAGTAATCGAACAAAAACTGCATTAGGATGAGACACGGCTTTATATGTGAACACGCAGTGGCAGAAATGCCCCATTCTGTATTTGTATAAATCCTTCTTACTACGCCTTCAAGAAGCTTATCCTAACATTTTGCTGCGAAGTTTGAAATACAGTTAGGACATTCTACTCCATAATTCAAAGCACTCTTTGAGAAGCTTTTAGTTAGTTACCTCATAAAGAAATGTTGTCTTTTATGGACCGTAGGGGATTGTCAGAACTACAGATAAAGTGCTTTATGTCACTGGATGAGCTTAGTTCAAGCTTTTATATGAGCAACATTATGTTATTATAGCCATGTTATACTTGAGGTGGCCTATTTACTGAGGTCAACAGAAACATTATCTTCTTAGGTCGAAGCGCTCAGAGATTATTCATCTGTTGGTTTCACTGTACCTGACATGAGACTAACAAGTCATCCCTTCTTCCGATTTGAGGACTGTACTGACAATCGGACAGACTTACAGCCTGGGAAAAGCCAGCAGCATGCAGGTAATGTGGCACCAGAGTAAAGCTTTCTTCTAGACTGTAATAAATGTGTTGAACTGACACTGTTACAGTACAACCAATTGCAGCAGCATCAGCATCCACCCCCTCTTGCAAGTGATCCTACCGTTGCTAATTCCTTACTGTTCATAAGTACAAATCGTTCCTAAACCTTAAGCTTCACTCCCAACATGCCAACCCATACAATGAAGCACACCACAGCCACTCCACACAGAAGCCCTTCTTGGATTAAAACTTGGATGTACATGTTTCTAAATTTTATGTAATTTATAGTATTTATTGAATGAGTTGAGGTATAATATTGATATTATTAATAACATTGTGTTGTTATAGTCATGTTATATTTGAGGTGTCTTAAGAGTCACAGGCATGACTATTACATGATGCTATAGCACTTATTTGTTAGTGCTAAACTTGTAAAATACTTATTTGTTAGTGCTAAACTTGTAAAATATGGATGTAATTATGATATTGTGCTGAATATATGGTTATGTAATGCTCTATGTGTCCAGAGCCACACGTATGGCTGGATGGATTGAATAAAGAATTGAATTGCCACAAAGTGTTTTTATTAAATTTTAGCACCCTTCAACCTCTGCTTCCACAACTTCTTACAACAAGTATTTAAATTTTGTTGTATTGGCTAGGAATTCAATTTTTTCTCAATGTAACAATTTTCAGGGACCATGTCTCTTCTGTAGAACGATGACTTGGTGTTAATCATTTTATCAGAAATTGCTGTTCAAGAGAGCACTTTGTTTGGGATGCTAAGGGCATCTCTTCCCTGTGTGTGATGATGGTATTCCTCATTATGCCTTAATGGCATGCCATAAGGAAAGCTTCTGCTTCTTTCTAATCACCCATTACCAATCATTTTATACATGCATAATTTGAGGTCTGCACAGTGGTGATAATGAAAAAAGTCACCTTATGTGACGCCGTGCCAGCTGGCAAAATATTGCCAGGTGTTTCCGAGGAGCTTGCTGTCTCTATCTTGGGGATTTCTGCAATCCAAGAAGATTTTGAACTTACACATCGGCAACAACTCACAAATTGACACGGCGTCTTACCCCACAAGAACTGAACGCCCATTCCCTTTGTTCATCTTCTCATTTCCCTCTAGTATAAACATCCCCGTACATTCTATTTTAACCTTTGCCCAGTATACATCTTGATAACTTAGCTCCTACGTCGTATTAAATCACTCTTGCATGTAAGACCTACCACTTCCCAAACTCAGTTTCAACGCCACATCACTGACAAGGGAGGGATGCATGTGACAAATCCGGTGAGATTTAACATAATATAAACACACGCATAATAAGCTAATAATTGAAGGCTACCATTGCAGTGTCATCAGAAAGCAGTAATCTAGACATACACCATACATCATTTGCAGGATGCAGCCAAAACCAACAGCAGGCAGACCCCGACAGTGGAAACCCAGACAGACAGTCAAGGCAGGAACTAGCACAACTCCTGCCTGCAGTAAAACCAACACAGAATAACCACCAAAAGAGGCAAAACAACCTGACGAGCAGCTCCTGACCTACGCTCACGTGGCAGCCTGCAGTAAAACAAATACAGCACAGCCACCACCAAAGGTAAAACAACTCGAGGAGCAGCCCATCCCATGCTCAGGTGGCTGCCTCCAGTAAAACCAAGACAGAACAGCCACCACAAAAGGCAAAACAACCCGACGAGCAGCCCGTCCCACGCTCACATGGCTGCAAAAGGGACGCCAGGCATTAATAAACGCCAGAATGTAAGCATTACATACAGACAGAGAAATCTCCACAACTGTCATATTTTCGTGGCCCACCAATTGACTTT
>JAJKFL010000237.1:32145757-32293257 GCA_021186555.1 Reticulitermes speratus
CTGTAGTTCATTTATGGCAGCGTTAGCTCTATATAACGTTTAATGATAATAGTGTTTGGGATGACAAAAACTTTCGATCCTTGGACGTAGATGGGAGGATAATATTAAAATAAATATTAAAGAAATAGAGTGTAGTTAAGTGGTCTGGATTTGTTTCGCATAGTTGCCAGTTCTTATAAACAATGTAATAAACCCTCAGGTTCCATAAAGAGCGAGAATTTTCTTGACTACCTGAACGAGTGTTTTTCCTCCAGGAAGGACTCTGCTTCATAGAATTGTTTGGTGGCAGCATACAAGTTCTGTAGGTTAACTACAGACCCTGTCAATTCTGCAACTTATCCTTAATAAATCAAGCAAAATAAGGCTTTTCCCTTATTGAAGAATTGATGTCGTTCTCTTCAGCGACTGTTTGACCTCATACATGCGCCCTTTACACATACAAAGTAGTGCTACTGTTGATATCAGTAAGGCCTGTTCGTGGTTTTAATTTGTATTCTGTTTTAATGACAGCAGTTTTGACTCACAAATTCCGATAAGCCTCTTGTCTTGCCATAGGCGGTATTTTACAGGACCGTACCTCGGCGGTGGGAGAGATTCCTTTTCGACATTGACTAAGCTAAAGGCTGGATGACCGAAGAATCTTGATTCGATTCCTCATAGGAGAAATATTTCCTTCTCGACTCCAACAACATCCACACCGGCTCTTGGTATCACCCAGTCTCCTGTTACGTTGGTACAGGAGGATTTATTCTGGGGTAACGTGGCCGGATCGTGAGGCTTCCCACTTACCTCCAACTGGTACGGAGGTTAATAATTAGTGGAGCTATACTTCCGCTCCACCATATTTCTTTATGGCGAGCAGAAAGGCAGCTTTACCTTTACATTACAAGTGTATTTGATAAGCTTGTATATTGCCAGTATCTCCACAGATGTCAACGATATTGGCAAAGCTAACTGTTAACGTACGCACAGTAAGTTTTGTGTTACTCGCATGTTATAATAACGGGATTGCAAAAATTGTTGTTCTTTGGGTTCCTTTCATATCTTAATTCTTTGATTTCTTAATGGAAGTGCATCGGCTGTCGAGGTAATTTAGCTTTAAATGGAAAATGGTTGGATTTTTTGGGATGCTGAGATCAGCGGGAAATGATCATGGCTGTTTTTAACACTTGGCTCAAGTGAGCACAACAGCGAAGACAGAACAGCCAATTATTGCCAGGAATCGAACAGCGGACATTTTAAACTGCTTTGAGCCGTTTTACTGCTATAACCAGCTCGGTGAATTAGTGTTTAAATTGGGTATATTGATGTATTGCCTCAATAGTGATAAAAAGTAAAGCATAATGTATTTCACAAGAAATTGAACTAATCCATTATAGATAGCTGATCCCCTTTCCTATTATTTTATCTAAAGCTAGCTATTTTCATTTCTTTTCCAGACATGTCAGTAGGTAATAATGTATCTCCGACACTTTGTGATAAATTTTCTTTCTGTTCCTCTACTTCTTTAGAGATAGAAGTGCTCTATATGGATTTTCTCTCAGGCAGCAGACGTTATTATGGTGGAATCAGATCTGAAAGAACGGTGTGGTCTGCACCTACCCCCCACTTTCCCTTTGCACACAGCTTCTCTAAGATAAGGCCATATTGACTCCAACACGGAAAGTCTGTGAGCCATATATTATAAGTAATAACCTCGTAGGAAAGCGATGGATTAAATAAAAAAATAATAAAGGCGGTAATCAAAGAATGGTAAAAACAGATAAGGACGATCCAATTTTCTCTGTGTGGCTTTTTCCATCTACACGTATTTACACGTTAGACTGAAACTTCTTCGCTGCACTCTGCATGGATTCCATTTGAATCGATCTTTGGAAAGCTGCTGGCTGATGTGTGCTTCATGTCGCTCCGCAATTCAGTGTTTTCTGCAAATTTAAATAGTTGAAATAGATATTTGTTTCTGCCGGTATGTCTCACAGAAACATTTCACCCGTTAACAGGTCATAATGAAATTCGGTATGAAAGTTTTGTCGTTCAGAATGTCGCGAGTCGTTTCTTCTAAATTCCTTCTTTCGATGAGGGCATATGATTATGTTTTAAGCCTGGAAGCTTTACGTTAAACTTTTATTATGTGTTTATTTTTATAAAGTACATAAAATGGAAGCATAATGCGGAGGTTTTGTCTGTTTGTCCCTCAGTTCGTGTGAGTATTTTCTAAAGTACAATAGAATTTATGCAAAACCTGATACTGCATTTTACACCCAGTATCCTGCAGCGAATTTAATTTTGTTTCATATCTGTCAAATATAAATCCCACTTTACGTGATACTTAAATCGAACGCTACCGATTTTATAGTTTCGGCCGATTGTACCAAATATATGTGCGTTATGTAAAATATATATTACTGATATCTAAAACATCTGTTAGAGATATTTTCATAAGCCTGTATTGTGAATATTGAACGATATATCCAAGGAATAAGTTTTGCTACTCCAAGTAATGTAAAAAGCCCCAAAATTCATTTCAATTTGCATGTACCGGAAGTGACGTTGACTTTCATTTGTTTCTCGTCTTGTTGTTGCTCAAGGAGGTACACATGTACCTAATTTGCTGTGAGATTTGAGTACCTTATGGCGGTAGATGTGAAGCTTGCGGTCTTCTGGAATGTGACGCCGTGTAGTTTGGTGCCTACGTTTCGCAGGGACGTGCTACCTCCATCTTCAGGTTTCGCAGGGACGTGCTACCTCCATCTTCAGGACAGAAGATAAAGCATCCCGGAAAAAACTCTCAGTTATGTACAGAATGTGTGACGTCGCTCCCACTGGATTGCTTTCAGCTCAACTACTTCTCTTTCCTTCTCTGCATCGCTGTCTTTTCACGGGCGGCCGAGTTTCTGTCGTGAAGATGGAGACAGCTAACGTCTTCATATCCGAGAAGGCAGAGTTTTTTAAACCCTTCTTTTATATATGAATTTGTTGCACAGTTACTAACATGCTCATGAGACGTTGAAGCATTACCGTACTACTTGTAAATACAGCGATGTTAAACTGACACCTCTACAACCAACAACATGTCACAGATCCTTGTCATCTTTGTCGCTTCCTTGGCTTTCCTAATTAGGAAGTCTATTTGATCGACTTTTCCAAAACCCGAGGATTCCAGACACTTGTTCTATGCCTGCAAGTGATACCAAGTGACTCCTGTATTATAATTTGTCATTTATAGCCTTCTTTACGCCGTATTTTAATATAATAATGCTAATGGAAAAGCGTCCGTTGAAGGTCAACAGGAAATCTTTTATAGGTGAAAGTATGTACATGAGAAGGTCGTCCGACGACCTCACAGGCTTATTGCACACTCACGCAGTGAAGCTAGGAGAACACACCGCGACAACTGGAGGCGGGTATGCAGTGCATTCACGTACTATACGAAGAAGAGATCTACGTCATTGAGCACAGGCAAATGCACCCAGAATAGTGACCAGACTGTGATCTGCGGGGCGATATCTTTTGCTTGCTTCCATGACTGTCATGTATTTATTGAACATGAAACTATGGAAATTTTAGTATAACACATACAACAATTAAGACGAGTTTATATGTGTACATAGACGGTATATCACCAAAACATGGCGATATTTTAACAATATGGTGAATATACAGTCTTTTGTTAATATGAACTGTCTCAACTATACATTTTTCCACATGCTACTTACCTTTAAGGAACTTGGTTCTTGTAGAAGCGTATATATACTAAGCAACTGAAATAAGTTTTTAGAGCGCAAATAAAGTAAAAATATATAATGTGTTTTACAAGTGTGTAAAGACTTCAGTAAGTCTGTGTACCATTCAAAGGGGAGGCCCTGAAGGTGGCCGCGTAGGCCGAAACATGTTGAAGCAAATAATAGAAGGTAGTTGTGATAGGTAACTTGTATACCTTATTAGTTACGTTGGTATTTAAATTTCTGGTACACTGCAAAAATGCACTATAATATCATAATTGTAGTGTTATGTTTGTGGCTTTGTATTGTTTGTAGGTTTGATACATTTTACAAAACGGACAGTGCAGTTTACGCGTGTTTGAGGACAGGGTGCTGAAGGAATATTTGGACTTAATTGGGGGAAATGAAAAGGATTTTCATAATTTCTGGCATTCACTAAATATTATTATGGGGTAGAATGAAGGAGAATGAGATGTGCGAGGAATGTAGAACGCATGTGAGATGAGGAACAGATACAGATTTTTTGTCGTGAAATCTAAAAGGAAGAGATCACTTTGGGGAGGTATGCATATATTAATTGGTAGGTGGGGGGGGGTGGAATAGAGAACTTGACCAATGGCGCGGCTCTAGTGGACCTTATGTTTCTGTAAAAGACAGTGCTTTCTTGATACACTGAGTGACTGTTAAGATTCTGAAAAGACTGCTCCTTCCTCTTGGCTTGTTCTCAGCATAACATGTAACAAGGTATAGTTTTATAACCATAATTCCGGGTTCCCTAACACCCCCGACCCATATTCTCTAAAATGGTCTTCCCTCACCACTTCTTTATAGACTGCTATTCGGCGAAATTGCCCCCTCCTAGGAGCTTCATGCAATAAAACTTGAAGACTAGAATCTGTAAGGAGGGCTGTGTGTGACAGAGATGATTATTGTGATTATTTTTCAGGCGCTCCAATTTTATTCATAACTTCTTTTTTTTACTTCTTTTGTTAGAAAAATATTCCTTTGTGTTATTCTACCAACGTCGTAAGCAGATAGCTTAGGGAAGTTTCTGCTGTCGCATATCAACTACAGTGTTAATGTATTTGTAACTGACAAAGGTCCCTTTCTTTCCTCCACTAATTTCTTTATAGTTCTCATATATATTTACGAATGACACTACAAGAGCAAAATTTCTAATGTGACCTCGTATTTTTTTTTTTAATTAAAGCTTTATTTCCTTTTTTGGTTTAGTACATCTAGACTCGACTTACAGGTATCAAGTTGTTCCTTACACCAACTTCCTGTGACTTCAAAAATAATACACTCAAGTAACTGTGATGTATAGAATACACTGATAAGTAACTGTAGTGAAAAGTAGGTTGTAGCACCCAAAAGAACACTATCTTCCGTGACCTCGTGTACTACGTCTCTGGATACACCATATATTGTAACTAAAACATGAAAAATTATCTTCAGATATAACGCTCAGTCTGGGAGAAATGCATATATCCGACTTCATTGCTACGTACTTAGTACTTTTATTAAAGTAATTTTTGTTACGTAGCTTATGTATGTTTAAAAAGTTTTAACGTGAAATGAACATATTTTACCGTAAATTAAGTTATATATTCCAAGGCAATCCTAAACTAACACTCAGTAGTAGCAGGACACGGAGTTTCAAAATAGCTAACACTGAAGTTGCGAATCGAAATTCGTGAGCTATACCTTGATGTTATCCTTCAGTTCCCTTTTCGGCCCGCCAGTTCTACGTTTCGGAAGAGATTTTCGCACCAAAAATCTGTTAAAGTTCCTTGTCACCCTTTCGTAAGCACACTCCCAATTCTTTATACCACCTGCATTTCGCTGCCTTAAGAATGCTAAATAACCTGTATAAATCACCAGACCCAGCGTATGTAATACCATAAACTGCACTATTGTTCCTTTTTCTTATTTCCAAATACTTTCATAAGCATTTTGTTTTCAAACGCTTGTGATTTTATTTCTCTCCTCGAAGTAAGTGACTACTTTGGTCAAAATAACTCCCTAATAATGATTTGAATAGTCTGAACTAACCTATAATCGACAATTAAGTGTTTAGAATATGAAAATAGAGTAACAAACAGTGTGACTAAGTGTGTGCCTACTCTGACTGTATTCAAATAAATAGACTCTGGTGCATTTCTCTGGCTGTATGTGGAACAGGCCTCTAAACGCAAGGACGTTTACACTTCTCCAGATTTGGTGGAGCTGTTCTTGTGTCGTAGGACACAATCCTGCGTAACAGAAACGTTATCAATAGAAATTACGTCACTTTTTACGACTAAACTTTTGTATTCCTTCCTCGTCTCCTACATGAGTACTACTTGTCTCGCCCGTCTTATCTCCATTATGAATGTATTTTAAACAATAGGCCCTACAAATTGTGAGTTCTGACTGTACACTTTTCTCTATCCTCCTATCACTACCTTAGGTCGAAACATAATCCTCAGCTTTTCGTTGTCTGATGCTCTCATTCTGAGATCTGATGTTCTCACAGCGGTGTTGCTGAGGATTCACGACTCCTGAGATGTTATGCTATGTCGTAGGGCGTACGGTGTCCGGCGTTCTGAAGGAACGTAGTGCCTACAAAACGCCGGAAACTATCCTAATCCTCCTTCATAATCTATGTTATTGCCTTAGGTTGAGGGACCAGTTTGATACTTACATAACAAGGAGGTAAATCTTCTAGTCTTTTATTTTAAATTTCTAGGTGTCTTGTAGAAAATAAAACACTCCGAAATAAACTGAAATAAACATTCCCGAATTTATTCTGTTCTTATTTTCTTCAGGAATGTAATTTTGATTTGTTACTGCCGATTTCAAATATTTGGACTTTGTGACCTTTTAGAAGTGATAGAAGTAATCTTCTTTCTTTGGACTTTGTCCATCGTCTTATTTTTTAATAAAGCATGATGTTTCGGCAGCTGGCTCTGCTTCCGTCTTCAGGTAAATTAAAGCACCTAATCTGGTGAACCCCTTAGAGCTATTCTCAGTCACTGGGCTCATAGTTTAGTTAAAGTGTTAAGATATGCTCCTCAAATCAGAGCTTGTTCATGCGTAGTAACAGAAAAATGGCTATTTAAAGTAAAAATTAACTAGAAGACTCAGAAGACCAGATTAGATGCTTTCCTTTACCTGAAGATGGACGCAGAACCGGCTTCCGAAACGCAGTACTTTATTAAAAAATTATACGGTTGACAAAGTCCAAAGAAAGAAGACTACTTCAGTAAGTCACATAACATCGTCACTCTTTAAAAGGATTAATAACTGTCTTTACACAGAGACATTTTTTTTCCGAGCGCCACAGCAAACCGGCGAAGAGCTACCGCGAAGCGACCTGACGCGTTATGGGCCGGCACTGTTGTACATCTCGAGGCCCAAGTTGCGATAACTCCCGCTAGTGACCTCAGCGTGATCCATGCGATAAGCCTTTGTTCAATCGCG
Source organism: Reticulitermes speratus (assembly GCA_021186555.1). Classification (NCBI taxonomy): domain Eukaryota; kingdom Metazoa; phylum Arthropoda; class Insecta; order Blattodea; family Rhinotermitidae; genus Reticulitermes; species Reticulitermes speratus. The sequence goes on from JAJKFL010000237.1 coordinate 32,152,945, forward strand.
TTACTTCCTGTGTCAGCTGGATGGACCCACAGCCGGTGTCGACGTTTCGATGAAGAGAAAATTATTTTTTCCTTACCGGCACTCGAGTCAACTTTCCTCGGTTGTCAGGCCCGAAGTCCAGTCACTATACGCCATCCTGACTTCACTCTGCTTATAAACATAATATTTAAAAATAATAACTTACTTTCGGTGTGAATATTATACTGAAAATAATGAGATGGAAAATCGTGGTCCGTGAAACCAACAATGTCTAGGACAGTGTTTCCCCAACAGGGTTCCACAGAAAATCGTTAGGTGTTCCGCGAGAAATAGTGGAATAACTACATGACTATTTCGAAATACCACAAAACATTAAAAATATACCTCGAAATATCGCGAGAATTTTTGTCCGGCGATTGGCAATACTGGAGTAATCTCCCTGCTCTACCAACTGACTCTTTATTTTTTTTTTCGTTTCCAAAGGCAGGTATTCCTAGGATATGAGCAATTATTTTAGGGTTCCTCCACGGAAATAATTTTGGGAAACGCTGGTATGAAAGGCAGTGTCAGTGTGTGATTGAGTAATCCCCGTTCGGCCTTACTTTACCTGTAGCTCCATAATGATTTTAGCTCTCTCACAGTACGCCTGATGCTGCAACTTCTTTGTCACTGCTGTGTGGCATGTAGCCTGAACGTAGCGCTGCAGGCGTTTTGTTCTTGCATGTCGTAAATAAAAGAATGTGTGTTCTTCAGACGAAATGCAGACGAGAAGGCGGAGGTTGCAAATCTAGTGGTAGTCAGTATTCCCTGATTTTAACTTGTTCTTAATGTCTTTGTGAATACTAAGAACTGTCGGTTTATTAAGTCTTTAAAACCTAGTGGTTAATATTTGCACCACTAGATATAGCATTGTAAAAGACTCTACGTTCTGGCTACGCGCTGCATTACGTGTCTTGTACGGCTCTAAGAAAGAACAGCAAATTATTTCCCTACACAACATTAAATTATCGGTTTTTATAACAGAGACGCAGCGTGTTTCCTGTGCGGTACGAACTGAATATTCAAATATTATTCAGGTTAGACTAAGTCTTTAGAGTATCCATTTCACTGCTATTTTATTGTTCCCAATTCTCATATTTTTTTTATCATCCATTGTCTTTGTCTAATATTTTCTCTGCCATTGCATCAGATTTTCTTCGTCCATCTAACATTCGATCTTTCCTTCTTTCTTTTTCTCGATGGTTTACACTCGAGCGAGTGTTCAGACCATTTGCTGTTTGCCATTCTTTGGGCTTACTCGGAATATGTTAATTTTTTGTGTCATCCAAAATTTGACTTTCTAAGCCCAATTTCCGTAATTAGACTACGCTCTGCAGAGGTTTATCTCGCTTAATATTTTACAAAAAGTCAACAAAGCCCTATTTTTACTGCCAATAATTATTCACTTTTTCTCTCTTAAAATGCCGTTTTTTCCGTATTTCATTCAGTATTTTTATTTATTTTTTAAATATTTAGTTTAACTTGTAAGGCCTCTGTCTGCATTAAACCATTCATTGTCGTGATTCAATACCATCTCAAATTTTGCATTGATTCTCTCAGTCACGTCTTTAATTTTCATTAATTGAATCCCAATTACTTGTAATTATCACATTGTTTTATAACTTCGTTTTCCTTGCAGTTTAAGTTATGTTCAGACTTCTCTATTGATGTATTTGTAATTGAATGTAGTGCCAGGCCCTCTGCTTCATATTCTCCTTGTACTCTCCTCGTCATATGTCATATCTTCTGCCATTACAAATGGATCGTCTTCAAAATGAGGAATAATAATGCTTTATTCCGCACTGCAGTTTCTTTCGAGTTTCGAAGAGCTAAATTCTTTTTAAACAGTGTAGGTGGTAACACATCCTTGGCCCAGACCTTTCCCTACTTTAAACTCTGTTGATTGTTTTCTTTGTGGAAATATTTTTGGTCCTTTCCGTAATCTGATTTCGAAGTGAATATATTATGTATTTTCTGTTGTCTTAATAAAATTTGCTCTTTTTATTCAAGGATTTCCGTAATTTTCTAATAAATACAATATCATATGTAGTAAATTAATTTTTTATCTTGCTCCTATTTTATTTTGAATTTATTGTGGTAAGCAATGTACACTTTCTGCCATCGAGCGACATGCACTAAACTCTGTTCTTCTGTTTTATTTATCTTTATATTATTTTACAAAAAATATTCTGTAATGTGTTCCTATAATCGAGCCAGTGTGCTTGTTACAAATATGATCCTGTAATTTCTGGATTCATCGTTCCTCCCTTTTCTTGCGTATCCATGAAGTATCTGCTATTCTCCAATATTTGTTACGTTTTCTCCTTTATATGCTTTGGGTTCATTGTTTAATCTGAAATTTAAACATGCTACTCTCTTCCCGAAATATTTAAACTTTACCACATTTTAAGAAGAGTCCTTAACTATCTTTATATTCTGATTTTATAGTCTCACTTTGACTCCTATTACCTTGTGAATATAAATTATATGTATCAGTTGCTTCGTCGAAATTCACACAATATATCCAAAAAATGTCACCTACATAAGGAGATGGACTTGGGATAAGAATTTAGGATAAACTTTGATGTGAGATTTAAAGTAGCGTTCCTCAGTAATTAATAACATTTTTATCGCCTTTGTACACAGGTATAGTAACAATAGATTTGTTCCAGTGCCGGGCCGGTTCTTCCGTATTACAAATAGGAGAAATATGTGGATGGATCTAAGATGGTAGTGTTCTTCGTCTGGCTTCGAATCTGATCACTTCCTAGCGACTTATATTTCAGCTCTTCTCCGTTGTTATTTTACACGATGTAAATCTGAAGTAGCAGTTTTCAAACTCCTCTGTCTAAAGCAGTATTATTTTGCTTTTAGTCTGTTAGTGAACCTAAGGATATCATTGTTAATTGCATCTCCTACTCGAAGATGACCTTTGTCCTCGAATATGCACATTTATTCCAAATGATTTGTAATTGTATTTTCTGTTCTCAATTCAAGCACAATAGGACGTGGTAACAGGGTTATCCTACACTGAAATACCTTCCAGCTTTTATTTTATATAAAACTTTTTACGTCACTATATTGAACATTTTGATTCAATATTTTTTCTCACTCAAAAAGCCATCATCTTCCATGGCTCCGAGTAGGCCCGGTTGTCACATGTTGAGTTCATTGCTCAAGTAACGAGATCATCTGTCCGAGTGACCCTCCACATAGGGAGGGCGACGTGTCCATCACTGGGCCCAACTCAATTTACTTCACTCTATCCCCGTGTGGAAAACATCGCGTCTTGGGACAGGCATCATCTGTATTCGTGTGCGTGGCTTTTCAGCTGGCATGATCATTCTTGTAATATGGAACACTCGATGTGATTCAGTTTAGTTTCTTTTTAAAATACGTGATTATATTGTAAAAATTATGTGATTTAATTAGTTTAACGAATATGGGTGGTTGATTTATTACATTATGATGCCTGATCAATGAATGTAATTTAATTTATTTAACGAATCCGGTTTCACATCTGTGCTGCTTTCAAATCAAACAGTACTAGAATGTACAACTACTTGACCCTGAATGTGAAGGCACTACGTTCTTTCGTAACGTCGTGACCATTGACCAACCCACAAGGTATAACATCCAAGCAAACTTGAATCTTCGAATCTGGAGAGGCGTCTGACAGCAGTTGCTTCACTGTGATACGATTTTATTATAATAGCCGACGTGATTTAATTACTTCCCACAACTGCAACCGACCGTTGATAATATTAATAGCGATGGGAGTTGTCAGACTATCTTGAGATCTATGTGATAGTGTGAATTATTCCAAAGAATCTGGAAGATTATGCTGTACTTGATTCTTACGAACGATGAGGCATGTGATAATTATTGCTTACGATGTGCGAGTTTGGACAGTGCTGATAGACTGCAATTGTATTACAGAATTGTGTTATGTGTCTTATTTTAACTAATAGTTGCGTTGTAACATACAATGCATTGATGTGACATGTTTTTTAGTGTGATATTATGTATGACAGTGTTATATTCGTGGTTATTTTGAAGTGTTTTTTGTGTTTATTTTGGAGAGTGTTTATACTTCGTGTATGTTATTGGACATTGTTTATTATTCGTGTGTGTTGATCATGTTGGACAGTGTTTATTCTTAGTGTGATAATTATTGTGACATGTTGTATACTTCGTGTGATTATGTTATAAGTGGAGAGATTTTTTCGTGTCTTTTTGATTATAATTAGGCAGTGGTTATTACTCGTGTGTTGATTTATGTTTTTGGAGAGTGTATTAGTCCGGGTTTAGTTTATTGGAGAGTGTTTATTACTCGTTATGTTATATTGGACATTGTATATTCTTCGTGTGTGTTTATCATGTTGACATGTTATTTTTAGGTGTATAATTATTATGTGGACATGTTTATACTTAATTATGTATAGGCGAGTATTTTTCGTGTCTTTATATATATTGGGCAGTGTTTATTACTTCGTGTGTTTTATGTTATTGGAGAGTGTTTATTACTTCGTGTGTTTTATGTTTATTGGAGATGTGTTTATTACTTCGTGTATGTTATATTGGACATTGTTTATTTCTTCGTGTGTGTTATGATCATGTTGGACAGTGTTTATTTCTTAGTGTGTATAATTATTATGTTGGACAATGTTTATTACTTCGTGTGTATTATGTTATAGTGGAGAGTATTTTTTCGTGTCTTTTATGATTATATTGGGCAGTGTTTATTACTTCGTGTGTGTTATATTGGACATTGTTCATTTCTTTGTGTCTTATAATTATGTTGGACAGTGTTTATTACTTCGTATATATTATGATTATGTTGGACACTTTATTTCTTCGTTTGTATTATGATTATGTTGGACAGTGTTCATTTCTTCGTGTGTATTATTCTCCGGGTGTTAAGTCTTCCAAGCCCAAAAACTGTTACTGTATCACACTGGCAGATTTGTGTTTGGCATAAATTAGTATCCAGATATTCTACTGCAGTGAGACAAAAACGAATTCTGAAAACATGTACAAATTCAACCCTTATATGTAGTACGAATCAAATCTTGTAGGTAGTGTCCAGTCTGTACCGCGGTAAGACTTGGTATCAAGCTCTTTTGAACACGGTACTGAATCTTTGGGTTCATACGGAACTCTAGTATATAGAGTTCTTTACTGGGGAATAATCTGCACTTACACTATTTTTTCTGAGCGCTAAGTATCTTGTTCAATACACAACGCTTGCTTCGGTTTCTGTATCATTGGTGTCTGAATTGCATCTGAAATTTTTGTCTGAGGATAAAGTTTCCTGAGTTGACAGTCGTAAGCACTACACATGACAAGTTGCTGCTCTTCTGTGCAAGACAGTTGACTGTCGCATAGCGTGTGTCAACTACCCTCGTCTCGATAACTTCGTTACTCTTGCTGCTGAGGGTACCAGAATAGGTTACAAAAAATGAAGAAAGCAGCCACATATCATCATGTCTGCACAAATTGTATTTCCCATGATCCTCAGTGACCTTTATGTCACTCACAACTTTTTACTTTACTACCAATTTCCACAAATTTAGTGCTGTTTATACTTTCATACATTTGGCTTTACCGTTCACAAGATGGAGGCTGGACACGTGGAATACCTGAGTAAAGTCGGAGCAAAGAACAGCGATAGAGATGGCACAGTACGTTACGCGAAATATACAGAAAATCTCACTGTGGTTAACGGCAAAATATCCATTTCTGGGGCGTCAAAACGAAAACACATACGTAATAGTAATTGCACCGAGTCGTTTTGAGCTGAGGTAGCTCGGTCAATGTAGTGACTGCTTGCGGGCTAGAGGATCGGGAATTTCTGCCTTCGCCACGTATTCCAGCTCTGTTCTGGGATTCACTAGCCTTCTATCGAGTGGCCACTAGGGACTTTATTTTCCCCAAGAGTAAACTACCCGAAGCGAGAGACTGACCACTCACCCACCCTAGACCCGAGTTTAAGAATGCATTAGTGTTTACTTCTTCTTGGTGTCGTGTGCTTAATATACACAGGCATAATTGTACTTCAGTATTTCATGTTTAACATTTATGATCACGGCGTAGTTTTAAAAAAAAATATTACTCTAAGAAAATGGATATAGTGCGTTTTACTTCTAATTCGACGATATGGTCCCCACAGCGGTAACACATAATAATCTAATCCCCATTTTCCGAGTCCGTGGCTATGGTGGTGTTGGGGGCGGGGTATTATCCGCCGGAATTAATTCCCCGCAGGACCGCATCTGTGTGTATGTTGTTATGTAAAGTGTAAGCTTCGTGATATGCTCTGTTGTGGCGTGTAATTGAAATTCTGTGACCTTTGACACCTAGCTGAAGGCAAGAGAGCCTTCTGACTGAAATTCCTGCGCTGAAAGAAGAGTCACAAAAACAAAGACGGTGTCGCTGTAATTTCCCGCTCTTCGTTTTATCTAACACTTAAATTTTCAGGCTTATGAGTTAGGACCTGTGTATTGTTTGTGGATTGATTGATACTATATTCTAATGTGCATGTTTACAAAAAGTATGTTCACACAATCTTAAAATGTGCATGTTTACAAAAAGTATGTTCACACAATCTTAAAATGTGCATGTTTACAAAAAGTATGTTCACACAATCTTAAAATGTGCATGTTTACAAAAAGTATGTTCACACAATCTTAAAATGTGCATGTTTACAAAAAGTATGTTCACACAATCTTAAAATGTGCATGTTTACAAAAAGTATGTTCACATAATCTTAAAATGTGCATGTTTACAGAAAGTATGTTCACACAATCTTAAAATGTGCATGTTTACAAAAAGTATGTTCACACAATCTTAAAATGTGCATGTTTACAAAAAGTATGTTCATACAATCTTAAAATGTGCATGTTTACAAAAAGTATGTTCACACAATCTTAAAATGTGCATGTTTACAAAAAGTATGTTCACACAATCTTAAAATGTGCATGTTTACAAAAAGTATGTTCACACAATCTTAAAATGTGCTTGTTTACAAAAAGTATGTTCACACAATCTTAAAATGTACATGTTTACAAAAGTATGTTCACACAATCTTAAAATGCGCATGTTTACAAAAAGTATGTTCACACAATCTTAAGATGCGCATGTTTACAAAAATTATGTTCACACAATCTTAAAATGTGCATGTTTACAAAAAGTATGTTCACACAATCTTAAAATGCGCATGTTTACAAAAAGTATGTTCACACAATCTTAAAATGCGCATGTTTACAAAAAGTATGTTCACACAATCTTAAAATCCCTGAGTCTGAGTGGATGTAAAGTGCCGGAAGTACATAATTATATTCGACTGTCAGCAGTCTATACTTCTTGCGAGTTTTGAATTTTTACAGCGGTGTAGTCGAGAATTTATATCTTCTGGATGCAATGCGGCGTCGCTGGATAAGTAGCTCCCGACGTTTTGAAGGAACGTCAGGAACCACCTAACCAGCGACGAAACGTCACATTCCACAAGATCGGAATCCTCGATTTACACGCTTATTTTTAGAGCAAGAGGATGACATAAGAATTCGGTATTAATGTTAGCCACTAGGGATACGAAAAATATCCTGTTTTTAAAAATGATGTTCTAGCACGCCACTGAGAAGAGTTGTTTTTGAGAGACTAACAGTAGCTCAGCTGGACAAGACATTTCCTGCAGTCTCATTTTCAAGGATCAAGCAACCTTCTTGGACTACGTGACTCTTAAAAATGGGACCGACAGGTTGTCCCGAAACATCGGTAACTAACTACCAATCGTCTAAGCTGCGTAACACCCCAGAAGATCTAGATCTCATTTACACTACGGCGGAAGCCTGAAATCACTCATAATGCACTGCATCTTCACACATCTTATTTCCACGTAAGGTTTCCCATTTCAATTCTACGTAAGGGAATAACACAATATTTTTTTGGGTGGTATAGTGAAGAATTCTGTTTTTACATTAGCTTGAAGTTTAGCATCCTGAATGTTCACTCATTTTTCTCCTCTTCCCTTTGTGTCATTATTTACAATTTTAAGAAGCGGTATGATGAATGACATGATTTTACTCCGTCGCTTCTGCTTTGCGATACTCTATTTTTTCCGTGAACCAGCCGAGTAGAAAAATTCAAAGGATACCATTTATCTGGATCTCTTCGTCACACTCTTTGTGTTGTCATTACATACGCATATTTTGTGTTTTACCGTATATTTCTCACGCAGCTTGATTCAGTTAAGATTTTTTAGTATTTCCTTGTTTAAAACGTACATATCAAATGAAAACTATTTTGACCTGTGGTTTTATATGGGTGTGGAACTTAGTCTGCCATACTAAGGAGCAACATAAATACAGGATATGTGAGAAATGGGTGCTGTAGAGAAGTGACAGGAGGATACGTGAGAACTGGGTGCTGTAGAGAAGTGACAGGAGGATACGTGAGAACTGGGTGCTGTAGAGAAGTGGCAGTAGGATACGTGAGAACTGGGTGCTGTGGAGAAGTGACAGAAGGATACGTGAGAACTGGGTGCTGTAGAGAAGTGACAGGAGGATACGTGAGAACTGGGTGCTGTAGAGAAGTGACAGGAAGATACGTGAGAACTGGGTGCTGTAGAGAAGTGACAGGAGGATACGTGAGAACTGGGTGCTGTAGAGAAGTGACAGGAGGATACGTGAGAACTGGGTGCTGTGGAGAAGTGACAGGAGGATACGTGAGAACTGGGTGCTGTAGAGAAGTGACAGGAGGATACGTGAGAACTGGGTGCTGTAGAGAAGTGACAGGAGGATACGTGAGAACTGGGTGCTGTAGAGAAGTGACAGAAGGATACGTGAGAACTGGGTGCTGTAGAGAAGGGACAGGAGGATACGTGAGAACTGGGTGCTGTAGAGAAGTGACAGGAGGATACGTGAGAACTGGGTGCTGTAGAGAAGTGGCAGTAGGATACGTGAGAACTGGATGCTATAGAAAAGTGACAGGAGGATACGTGAGAACTGGGTGCTGTAGAGAAGGGACAGGAGGATACGTGAGAACTGGGTGCTGTAGAGAAGTGACAGAAGGATACGTGAGAACTGGGTGCTGTAGAGAAGGGACAGAAGGATACGTGAGAACTGGGTGCTGTAGAGAAGGGACAGGAGGATACGTGAGAACTGGGTGCTGTAGAGAAGTGACAGGAGGATACGTGAGAACTGGGTGCTGTAGAGAAGTGGCAGTAGGATACGTGAGAACTGGATGCTATAGAAAAGTGACAGGAGGATACGTGAGAACTGGGTGCTGTAGAGAAGGGACAGGAGGATACGTGAGAACTGGGTGCTGTAGAGAAGTGACAGAAGGATACGTGAGAACTGGGTGCTGTAGAGAAGTGACAGGAGGATACGTGAGAACTGGGTGCTGTAGAGAAGTGACAGAAGGATACGTGAGAACTGGGTGCTGTAGAGAAGGGACAGGAGGATACGTGAGAACTGGGTGCTGTAGAGAAGTGACAGGAGGATACGTGAGAACTGGGTGCTGTAGAGAAGTGGCAGTAGGATACGTGAGAACTGGATGCTATAGAAAAGTGACAGGAGGATACGTGAGAACTGGGTGCTGTAGAGAAGGGACAGGAGGATACGTGAGAACTGGGTGCTGTAGAGAAGTGACAGAAGGATACGTTAGAACTGGGTGCTGTAGAGAAGTGACAGGAGGATACGTGAGAACTGGGTGTTGTAGAGAAGTGACAGGAGGATACGTGAGAACTGGGTGCTGTAGAGAAGTGACAGTAGGATACGTGAGATCTGGGTGCTGTAGAGAAGTGACAGGAGGATACGTGAGAACAGGGTGCTGTAGAAGTGACAGAAGGATACGTGAGAACTGGGTGCTGTAGAGAAGTGACAGTAGGATACGTAAGAACTGGGTGCTGTAGAGAAGTGACAGTAGGATACGTGAGAACTGGGTGCTTTAGAGAATTGACAGGAGGATACGTGAGAACTGGGTGCTGTAGAGAAGTGACAGTAGGATATGTGAGAACTGGGTGTTCTAGAGAAGTGACAGGATACGTGAGAACTGGGTGCTGTAGAGAAGTGACAGGAGGATACGTGAGAACTGGGTGCTGTAGAGAAGTGACAGGAGGATACGTGAGAACTGGGTGCTGTAGAGAAGGGACAGGAGGATACGTGAGAACTGGGTGCTGTGGAGAAGTGACAGAAGGATACGTGAGAACTGGGTGCTGTAGAGAAGTGACAGGAGGATACGTGAGAACTGGGTGCTGTGGAGAAGTAATGCGGGGATAGGAAAATTACATAGTTAAGATCTTTGTAATTTTTTATCTTTACCAAACGTTACTGCGATGATAAAAGCGAGGCGTGTAAGACAGACGCGCAACGTAGCTGTTGGGACACCAGACAAATGTAGCATGTACAGAGTTTTATTAAAATTAGTCTGAAAAAGTAAGTGTGGGAGTGTGGAAATGATTCATGTGGCTGAGGGTAGGGTCCAGTGGAGGATGCTTGTTGAGATGATAACGGATCTTCTGGTTCCATAAATGACCAGGAATTTATTGACTACCTTAGAGACTATCAGCTTCTTAGGAAAGTCTCTGTTCCTTGATCTTACTTACGAAAGTGTTTTGAACGCATGTGTACAGAAAGATATAGCCGAATTTAGGACTCGTAATTTGTGCTTGGTTGATTCCGGGTTCGAATCTGCCGCCGGCGATCGTGTGTCCTCTCTGAGGTGTGACGTAGTTGTCCTGAATCTTACCATCCGCTGGCAATATTGTATACCTTAAAGAGACCATGAACTCTTTCTAACTCAAGAGTTTAGAAAACATTTGAACGCTGGACTTTACGTAACCAATGCATCTGAAAGAGAGTAATTAAATAACAAAAGACTCAATCAACAAAGTCTCTTAAAATATAAATTTCGATATTACTATATTTTCAAATATTTCTCAAGACAGCTAATATGTAAGTGTAGAAGTCGAATGTTATAACGACAATAACTGTTAACATTTAATGCAATGTAAAATATGAGTTGCTGACAACACTTGAATTTTAATTCCAGCTTCACTGTTTGCTTATGAATCTGCTGGACTCACAGGCGATATTAAACACTGATATCCTTTGTAATTAAATTTTATATTATAAGATCATTACATTACTTACGATCTCTTCCCCTCGAAGAAAACAAAACATCAGCTTAGGTGTAGGAAAGTGGAAAATTAGATTCTGAAAGGGTAAAGGACGAGTAGGTGCCTACTGTATAGGAGTCTTCTGTTCGTTGTTCGTGGCTGTCTGGTGTTGTGGACTCGAGACCATTGGATCGAATCGTGGGTGAGGTTATGTTTGGGTTGAGTGAGAGTTGAGGATCTCAATTTGAGAATATCTGGTTTCTGAGATGTGACACATTGGAAGCATCCGTTGTTACTATCTTTATATAATGTCTACGTTCAGAATTTGATGCTGTGACCCTCATCTGAGAATATTAATAACACACAACAGTAGAATTTACGGTGCAATTACTGGGATAAGTTCAGGAAAATCAGGGTATATGATTCCCTGATGATGATCCCGTAAAGGATCGAAACATGTAGAAGTGTTCAGCGTGATATTGTAATATAAAATATCTGGTAACAATATAGTGCATTTTGTTATTATTATTATTATTATTATTATTATTTGGTGCACTGCTAATTTTATGATTCTAAATACTGGCAAAACTCGAGCTATTACCTTTTCTAGGAAAACAAATACCCTTTTTTTTAATATAAACTTGGGGGTTCTTATATTACACGTACGGATTGTATTAAGGATTTAGGAGTCTTTATTGATTCCAAATTATATTTTCATTCCCATGTTGATTACATTTTTTCTCAATCCATCAAGCTTTTGGGTCTTATTCGTAATATTACCTTTTCATTTTCGACTCTTGATTGTTTATTGACTTTATATTTTTCACTTGTTAGACCCAAATTAGAGTACGCATCTGTTGTATGGAATTCAATTACTTCTACCGATGCAAAAAAGCTTGAGCGTATTCAAAGGAAGTTTGTAGCTCTATGTTACAATCGATTCCTTTCCCGCGACAGCAATGGTTATAGTTATGCTAATGCTCTTCAAGTACTTAATTTACGTACTTTACAAGACAGAAGACATCAACTTGATGCAATTTTTGTCATTAATGTTTTATTAGGTTCTAAGTCCTGTCCGTCTACCTTAGACATTATTGGTCTACGAGTTCCCACTCGAAACCTCCGAGACTTTTCTTTGTTTTATGTTAGCTCATACTATAAAAACTGTCCCTCCGGCCGGTGTGTAATTGCGGCAAATTCTATTTGTAATAATATGGATGTTTTTAGAAGAGAATTTGTTACACTTTGTGAGATGTAATAATTTATTACATTATTTTAAGGTGTTTTTATTAATTATGTAAGTAAGTTATTGTTTGTTTGTTTATTTGTTTTGGTTGTGTTTGTTGTATTTTTGTTCTGTATATTGTCCGTTCTTATTTATGTCTGTATGTTGTGCTGTTTCTGTAATTGGCCTTCTGGCTGTTGACTCGGCACATTAATAAACCAGAATTGAATTGAATTGAATTGAATTATTATTATTATTTACTGCAATTGGGTTTTCACCCGGTGGCAGTAGTCCTTACACTAGTACACACAATACAAATGTTTTCACCCAGTGGCAGTAGTCCTTACACTAGTACACACAATACAAATGTTTTCACCCGGTGGCAGTAGTCCTTACACTAGTACACACAATACAAATGTTTTCACCCGGTGGCAGTAGTCCTTACACTAGTACACACAATACAAATGTTTTCACCCGGTGGCAGTAGTCCTTACACTAGTACACACAATACAAATGTTTTCACCCTGTGGCAGTAGTCCTTACACTAGTACACACAATACAAATGTTTTCACCCGGTGGCGGTAGTCCTTACACTAGTACACACAATACAAATGTTTTCACCCGGTGGCAGTAGTCCTTACACTAGTACACACAATACAAATGTTTTCACCCGGTGGCAGTAGTCCTTACACTAGTACACACAATACAAATGTTTTCACCCTGTGGCAGTAGTCCTTACACTAGTACACACAATACAAATGTTTTTACCCGGTGGCAGTAGTCCTTACACTAGTACACACAATACAAATGTTTTCACCCGGTGGCAGTAGTCCTTACACTAGTACACACAATACAAATGTTTTCACCCTGTGGCAGTAGTCCTTACACTAGTACACACAATACAAATGTGTTTACCCGGTGGCAGTAGTCCTTACACTAGTACACACAATACAAATGTTTTCACCCGGTGGCAGTAGTCCTTACACTAGTACACACAATACAAATGTTTTCACCCTGTGGCAGTAGTCCTTACACTAGTACACACAATACAAATGTGTTTACCCGGTGGCAGTAGTCCTTACACTAGTACACACAATACAAATGTTTTCACCCGGTGGCAGTAGTCCTTACACTAGTACACACAATACAAATGTTTTCACCCGGTGGCAGTAGTCCTTACACTAGTACACACAATACAAATGTTTTCACCCGGTGGCAGTAGTCCTTACACTAGTACACACAATACAAATGTTTTCACCCGGTGGCAGTAGTCCTTACACTAGTACACACAATACAAATGTTTTCACCCGGTGGCAGTAGTCCTTACACTAGTACACACAATACAAATGTTTTCACCCGGTGGCAGTAGTCCTTACACTAGTACACACAATACAAATGTTTTCACCCGGTGGCAGTAGTCCTTACACTAGTACACACAATACAAATGTTTTCACCCGGTGGCAGTAGTCCTTACACTAGTACACACAATACAAATGTTTTCACCCGGTGGCAGTAGTCCTTACACTAGTACACACAATACAAATGTTTTCACCCTGTGGCAGTAGTCCTTACACTAGTACACACAATACAAATGTTTTCACCCGGTGGCAGTAGTCCTTACACTAGTACACACAATACAAATGTTTTCACCCGGTGGCAGTAGTCCTTACACTAGTACACACAATACAAATGTTTTCACCCTGTGGCAGTAGTCCTTACACTAGTACACACAATACAAATGTGTTTACCCGGTGGCAGTAGTCCTTACACTAGTACACACAATACAAATGTTTTCACCCGGTGGCAGTAGTCCTTACACTAGTACACACAATACAAATGTTTTCACCCGGTGGCAGTAGTCCTTACACTAGTACACACAATACAAATGTGTTTACCCGGTGGCAGTAGTCCTTACACTAGTACACACAATACAAATGTTTTCACCCGGTGGCAGTAGTCCTTACACTAGTACACACAATACAAATGTTTTCACCCTGTGGCAGTAGTCCTTACACTAGTACACACAATACAAATGTGTTTACCCGGTGGCAGTAGTCCTTACACTAGTACACACAATACAAATGTTTTCACCCGGTGGCAGTAGTCCTTACACTAGTACACACAATACAAATGTTTTCACCCGGTGGCAGTAGTCCTTACACTAGTACACACAATACAAATGTTTTCACCCGGTGGCAGTAGTCCTTACACTAGTACACACAATACAAATGTTTTCACCCGGTGGCAGTAGTCCTTACACTAGTACACACAATACAAATGTTTTCACCCGGTGGCAGTAGTCCTTACACTAGTACACACAATACAAATGTTTTCACCCGGTGGCAGTAGTCCTTACACTAGTACACACAATACAAATGTTTTCACCCGGTGGCAGTAGTCCTTACACTAGTACACACAATACAAATGTTTTCACCCGGTGGCAGTAGTCCTTACACTAGTACACACAATACAAATGTTTTCACCCGGTGGCAGTAGTCCTTACACTAGTACACACAATACAAATGTTTTCACCCGGTGGCAGTAGTCCTTACACTAGTACACACAATACAAATGTTTTCACCCTGTGGCAGTAGTCCTTACACTAGTACACACAATACAAATGTTTTCACCCGGTGGCAGTAGTCCTTACACTAGTACACACAATACAAATGTTTTCACCCGGTGGCAGTAGTCCTTACACTAGTACACACAATACAAATGTTTTCACCCTGTGGCAGTAGTCCTTACACTAGTACACACAATACAAATGTGTTTACCCGGTGGCAGTAGTCCTTACACTAGTACACACAATACAAATGTTTTCACCCGGTGGCAGTAGTCCTTACACTAGTACACACAATACAAATGTTTTCACCCGGTGGCAGTAGTCCTTACACTAGTACACACAATACAAATGTTTTCACCCGGTGGCAGTAGTCCTTACACTAGTACACACAATACAAATGTTTTCACCCGGTGGCAGTAGTCCTTACACTAGTACACACAATACAAATGTTTTCACCCGGTGGCAGTAGTCCTTACACTAGTACACACAATACAAATGTTTTCACCCGGTGGCAGTAGTCCTTACACTAGTACACACAATACAAGTGTTTTCACCCGGTGGCAGTAGTCCTTACACTAGTACACACAATACAAATGTTTTCACCCGGTGGCAGTAGTCCTTACACTAGTACACACAATACAAATGGACATATAATATACATAAAAATAAAAATACAAAACAAACTATACACAATTACAAAACAAAATACATACAGTAAATACAAGTACACACATAACACCGTACACACATTACAAAAACATCCACACCTTACAAAAGCATCCACTCCTTACAAAAGCATCCACACCTTACAAAAACATCCACACCTTACAAAAACATCCACACCTGATTGTTGTGAGTTTGTTATCGACAATGCAAGGAATGAACAATATAAAAACACTATTTTCATTCGTCCCCTGATGTCACATAAAAAATGTTTTATGTTAGGACAAATGTAGACTAGATATTAAAATATTTTGTGTACCTTACTTTCTGTCATTTACTACAATTTTGATTAAATTATGTTGATTGGCCATGCCTTTTGCACGTGAACATTGTCCCTATTTTTACCCCTGTCTGGTCTTGTAATTCTGTATCGCACAGGTGTTGCAGCAGCCACTGTCCTTACACTGTCATTACTGTTGGTGAATGTTTGGCAAGTGTTTGCCCGATATACGGGGCAGTAAATTTAATTCACAATATTTTACAAGTTTCTCGTTTTATCACCACATTGCCATATAAATACTTAGCCGGACGTGAATGTGATGTCGTGCCTACGTTCCAGTGGCCCCGCCTTTATCGATTTTACGTCGATATCGATTTCGTATCCTCAATACATCTTTCGTTTAAGCCCAGATTTCAAGTTCCGACGCAAAATACCCGTTAGAAGTAAGCGGCAAATAAATTCTTTTGTATTTTTATCCTCACTCAACGTCTTCATTTCCAATATCCCTTTCTTTCTTTCCACCATTCATTTCGTACTTCTCCCTCTTCCATTCTAACTCTGATCTGTGTTACGTCAAAAGTAATTTCAGCTACATCTTTATCCTTCAGATGGCGCAGTGTACAACACGTGTGTTACGTGAAAACTACATGTTTCAATTGAAAAGGCGTAAGGACAGCATAACATACATAATCAAGCATAAACCGTCTCCTTCTCTACATTCAGTTTTACACCCAATTTGTTTTTTCATGAAGGGCCCCGCCACAGAAGCTACGGACGCACCGCAGCCTTGGGGCGTATTGTGCAATTCTGTGATGAATGTGATTGATTTTTTTCGTTTTTCCGTGCAATGGAGCACCGGTGGAATGAAACTGACAGGAGAAAACCGAAGTACTCGGGTAAAAGACCTGTCCCAGTGCCACTTTGTCCACCACAAATCCCACATGGACTGACCTGGGATCGAACGCGGGCCTCCGCGATGAGAGGCCGGCGACTAACCGCCTGAACCATGGCACGGCCTCTACATCCTGACGTTAGCCTACGTTTCTTGTTTTCTTAACGCCTTCTACATAAACTTTCGCTATTTTCTGACAGTAACAGTATTACGTGTTGACGTTTGCATGTACAATTGTTTCCGAGCCAAAAATACATTTTATACAGCGCTGCAGCTTATATGAACTTCAGATCAGTCCATGTAAGGGACGACAAGTGGTATTGTCTACTTGAGCCTCCGCAAATACACGCCCCGAGTATAATTCCACGAGGCACTGGACCGTCATGCTAAGTCTACTTGACACAAAGCGGATTTGTGAGGAAAATAGAAGAAGCCTGTTATGTTTTATACAAAAAACAGCAACTGTTTTCACGTTGGTTTTTTATTACAGTACACAATCTTACATATGAACAGAGCGATGAACGGTGTGTCTCCTCATGCGTAATGAATCCAAATCCAATGATGTTCTTAGCAGAGCCATCTCTTTTTACTGCTGAGTTACTGTTATCTTTTTAAGTGTGAAATTAATGTATAATTGGACTACTATAATCGTATTGAGTTTCTGAGCTTCACGGTGTTCGCGTATTGTGTCATGATCTACTTTTTTTTTTTTGTCATTTCATTATACCTTTAAGCTATATGGGGTTATCGCTCTTTCTTTTTAACGGTATATTAATCTGAGGATTTACGTAAAGGTGTTTGGATAAAAGTGTAGTGCTATAAATTAAAAACTAATAAAGAGAAGCTGCAGAAATGAGAACTTTAAGAATTTACGGTTTTAATACTAAGTGGAGGTCCGTTTGAAAACAGAATGCTGTGGAGAATATGTGGGTAGGCTTAGGAGGTCGTGAAAACTGCATAAGGAGGAGCTTCATAATTGGTACTCTTCAAGACATACTGTTTTTTATTTTCAATGGCTCGACAGCCCCTTGGGGGCCTAGGCCGCCTCATTTTTCGAGGTTTCACGATCACACTTTAGACACACCACACTCGGTAGGACTCCTCTGGATGAGGGACCAGCCCGTCGCAGAGAACTCTACCTGACAACACACAACACTCACAACAGACATCCATGCCCTCGGCGGGATTCGAACCCACAATCCCAGTAAGCGAGCGGCCGTAGACCCACTCCTTCAAGACATAATGTTAGGATGATTAAACCAAGGAAAATTAGCTGGTCAAGGGGTTATCAGTGTTGCTTCGTATATGGGAGATTCCGGATTAAAATCTTGGCCCGGATACGCCTATCCTGACTAGAATATTACATGAAATTTGGTCACGGCTGCTTTTTTCATATCATTTCAATTCATTTTTCGTAACCATCAACACTTTCTGGTGTGAGCTACCGATAGCGCCGTAACGTAAGATTTGTGAGACAGGTACAACTTATGGGAGAGATGAGAAATGCAAATCTCAAGGAAAGTGTTCACTTGTTAGACGTAAGCGTAGATGGAAGGGTGCTAGAAACATTGATGCTATTAACAGTTTGTGTGTAGGATAACAGGGCACGTATTGGCTATTGCAGCAACTGTTAGCCACTGTGGAAGGACTCTGGTGCGTGGAGTTGTATATCATGTAATGGTTACAGGACAAACAAACAGTAATAAAGGAGAGACATACTAAGAGAAATATTTGGTGGGCATGAGGTATGAAACAGAGATTAAAGAAACACAAAGAGTAATCAGTATAGACAGTATGGTGATTAGAGCGCACCAAGGGTACAGGTATCGAGTGGATGAAACAGTGAGGCACCACAGCGAGCTGCGTCCTTCTGTAGGCTCGAGGAATAGATAAAGTGCCCCAACTTTTTGCCATGTGCAAACAAACAGACGAAAAAAAAAATATATAACAAAAAGTATTGAATGTCAGAATGAAATTGATAAGTTATTCAGCTCGCCAGATAGACGCTGTGACAGGCTTCATAATTCTAGGCTCTGCATCAGGAGTTGGACGCTCGGCGTCGGGTGTCGCTTACGTCCCTACCCCGCTGTTTATGTCACAAGAGATATTCCGCACCATTGGGCACGAAACCGCAAAATCCACAGTCGATGGAATGTTAAAAGTAGAATCCTGCACGAATGAGTACCCTGATAGAATGTGGAACATGTTCGCGAGTTGGCGGGAAAGGATTGAGAGGGAAGTGTACTGTTCTGTTTTATTGCTTATGTGTCCACATTACACTCAGAGAATGTTAACAGTTTGTGTGCGAATATTCTGGCTGGTATCTAAAGGTGTGAACGCAATTGGATGAATGAATATGCAGACGGATGAACGGACAGATGAACAGATGAACGGATGGGTGAGTGGATGGATGACGAAATGAAAACAGATTTCCATTGGGGCACAAAAAATTTGAGCTAGGTAGTGAAATAATCACTAATTTTAGAAAGTACATGATGATAATGATGATGATGATGATGATGATGATGATGATCAACGATATTTTATTGGCGAGAATAACAGGAAAAATAAAAAAGCTTTGACGTCAAGACTGTAAGGCAGTACAAAGCAAGAAAAGAGAAGACGAGGAAGATAAAGAGATAGAGCAAATTTTCATGAAGATGAAAGAGAAACATTAAATGAGAAAATTTAATAGGATCGCGAGTGAAAGGTTAAAGTTAAAAAACTGACGTACGGAATTAGGAACATAAAGAAATTTATATTTATAGTCAGACAAATGTACGATTTAAACACATTAATTGTTGTAATTTCATTTTCCTACATATTTCGAACCCCTAATTTGGGTTCATCTTCAGGGACTCGTTATCTCAAATCACACACTATTTACACCAACTGGTACAATTGTTTACATATTAATATGTGTGATTTGAGATAACGAGTCCCTGAAGATGAACCCAAATTAAGGGTTCGAAACATGTAGGACAGTGAAATTACACAATTAATGTGATTAAATTGTACATTTGTCGGACTATAAATATAGAGTTAAAATGTACGGAATGAATAATATTAAATTTATAAAGAATTTTGCTACTTTTTTGCGCATGCGCTTATGTAGTCCAGTAAAAATGTCTTTAGCACCAAGAAATGGTACATTTTAAAAATACGTGAGCTGAAGATTCAAGTCTTCTTTGGTGTTGCGCTGTGTCGCCGGGTACACAGTTTCCGACAATTCCAAGGATCGTATTGTCTTCAGCTGCAGGGTCAAGCAGTCGAAGAATGGTACGGGACAGTCCACTCTTATC
The DNA here is from genome assembly GCA_021186555.1 of Reticulitermes speratus. Classification (NCBI taxonomy): domain Eukaryota; kingdom Metazoa; phylum Arthropoda; class Insecta; order Blattodea; family Rhinotermitidae; genus Reticulitermes; species Reticulitermes speratus. Next base: position 32,173,010 of record JAJKFL010000237.1, read on the forward strand.
GGACTACTTGACCGTGAAGATTAAGACACTACGGTTTTTTTTTTCAAAACGTCAGGAACTATTTAGCCAGTGACACAACACGAATCTTCAGCATCACCGCTGTGAGAAACTTACAACTCACAGTGAAGTAAACTGTGTGCAGTGCTCCAAGTTGACAAGGATGGGACCATCCCACTTGCCTTGTACTCGTATAACAAGCTCTGGTACGGCACACGGACGGTGTTTATCAGTCATTTAGACAAACCACGCTCACTCTCACCCTTCCCGAATAGAAATATTCAATGTGCACAGTTTTGAAACAATACGTCAGTCCCTCCGCGTTATGCTGGCGTTATATCACCGCGACAGCCAGACCCGAGGGCCAACGGCTACAGGACGCCAAATAATACTTTAATCTATCTACGGACATTCTTTACTTATCAAAATTTCTGTTACCTCTGTCGACAGATAGTAATCTGGACTAACGTCATAGAGCTGAGTCCTTCGTGAGAAGCTGATAGTCGCTTACTTATTTAAGAAGATCCCCGCTTGTCCTATGGTGCTGAAATGTTTGGTACCGTGATTACAATTCACTATTGGTGCGTAAAATAACACAGATTACTTCAGTGCACACTCTCCCATGCATTTCTTAAAGATTCAGTTTAATGTTATCCATCCATCTATGCCTAAGCCACCCTCTTTCCTACAGGTCTCCGAGATTCATATCTTGTGCACTTCTCCCCTCTCCCTCATATGCTTCTGGCTCTCGTTGTCCTTGATCTAATCAACCTAAAAACACTTGGTTAGGCTGCAAATTGCTTAGCTCCTCATTATGTAATTTCTTCAGCTTTCGGTCACCTTCTACATCTTCAGTCTAACATTCTATTCATCTCCCTGTCCTCGAACACCCTCAGTCTGTTACAGAAATTGCTTCAGAATTGGGGTTCTTTAGTTGATTCTTACAATTATATTACAGCAGTTTCTTCACTGCATTTGTGAACATGGAGAATGGTGTTACGTCACGGTTTAAATGCCAACTGGCGAAAATTAACTTGATTTACAATTATTCTTTAGTATTAAAGAAATTTTCTGGTAGTTTATGAAGTAGGATCTTCTATCTGTAATGCTTTATTTCACATTCTTATTAGAATTTACTTCTTTCTAACCATCACAGTGCGATATCTTTCGTTCTATATGCTTCCCTTTTTGTTCTTGCCTTTTACCGTTATCAAATTGTGGATGATCGGTTCTGAAAGCTTGATTGGGTTTCTCTGAAGTACAGAATAGGTTTCCGCGCCAAAGTAAGGTGTTGAGACGGGCAGTCGACCGGATGTGGCATCATCATTCGATTTTCTCATCTCCCTATCATTCAAAGGCAGAGTAGAGGGTTTCTAGTAGCTACTTCCTTCACCTTATTGGGCTTCAAGGTGCTCCTTTGAAGAAACTACCATCCGTAATCGTTTGATCGAGAAAATGTAAGAAAGAAGAAGAGTGGTGAAAGAAGACGAAAAGGAAATACATATTCTAAAAAAATACAGAGAAGATAAACTTTGTGACTTCTGTGAAGGCAGGGAAGCAAAATTTTGTCTATGCTTGGGATACATTGTACTATCTCTTAACTGGAGTAAATAGGATGGAATGGCAGGAAGGAGAATTGGAAAACGGAATGTCGGTTTAGTTGGAGGCAAATTTTCCGTTTGGACTAGAGTAAAATAATAATAATAATAATAATAAGAAAACAGCCATGAGGGCACTGCACACATGCTTGGGGAAGTACTAATTTAAAAGTACAAAACATTCAACTTAGGAAATAACATTACAAGTACCATAAATTGGTCACCACAGAATAGCTGCTACACTCTGTACCCTAGAAACATAGTTTGCTTCAGGTGTATAATTGTAAACATCCTGCAGAAAGTGATAATGAATAATAATAATAATAATAATAATAATAATAGGTGGATTTTTTTAACAACTTTGTCCGTTGCTAGTTTTTATATAGCGTTGGTGATGTATGAAGGAAATGTGTGTATGGTGGAATGACACTGACAGGAGAAAACTGAAGTAAAAAGGGAAAATAGTCCTGGTGCAACTTTCTTTACCACGAATCCCACATGACCTGGCCTGGGATCGAATCCGGGCCTCTGCGGCGAGAAGCCGGAGACTAGTCGCCTGAGCCACGGCACAACCTAAAAAGAAGAAGAAAAGGCAGAAAAATTCAGCTGATGGAAAATTATATCTGAGCATTTGTAATTAAGTGTAGACCACACAAGAATGAGATTCTAATGTAATTCGTTATTTTTAATATAGAAGTCGCCCTATCTATTTAACAGCACATCTGTATTCGTTTCATAAAGACTGCCGCCGATGGATCGTTACAGTTCAATTCCTGCTATTCCCATCCACACTTCCTAACAGCAGAGACAAAAAGGAGGCCTTCAGAATTCAGGCGAAATGACAGCCTTCAATCTGCACTATAGGCCAGAATGAGTTGTTTGGCACGATAAGTTTCTAGTATGTATAAATAAAAGTAAGGTTGTCCCTGTGCACAGCATGAAGGCGTGTGGGGGAGTGAAAGTACATCTCCATTCATTCTTAATATCAGCACTAGATTGTGGTTAGTGGTCACCTTCACGCTGCGGCCGGTCTACCCCGGGGAATATACCCACCCTTTTTTCATTGTTATTTAAAATTTATATGTCAAATATAATCGTCTCACTATGTTACGTTAAAACCTGCGAATTAAATTATTGTTAAATCACCAACTGAATGTACTATTTATTTTAAAAAAACACTATATGGTTCCTTAAAATATTTTGGTAAACACCCTACATATGTTTCGGCTTCCTCATGAAGCCATCCTCAGGGGTGTCAGAAAACTTGCTTGCATAAAAACACGTCTATACATTGGTCATTGTATAAATGCTAAATCACTACCTTCACTGTGTTTAGTCTGCACCGTCACTTCGCGTGTTTTTGACGTGTTTTTATACAAGCAATTTTTCTGACACCCCTGAGGATGGCTTCATGAGGAAGCCGAAACATATGTAGGGTGTTTACCAAAATATTTTAAGGAACCATACAGTGTTTTTTAAAATAAATAGTGCATTCAGTTGGTGACTTAACAATAATTGTGAAAAATGCACGGTGATTATAGAATAAACTACGAATTAAAGTTTGTCCTGTAAAATTAAATTTTCCGTATGTTATGTTTTCAGTTTCAGTCATTTTAGTTAAGTCACAATCGCTATTCTTTTTAATCTGCGTTTGATCAGTCTCTTCACATGCTGTTATGCTTTGGTTACTTCATCAACATTCTGACCCTTTTTTTCATCCGTTTCTCTCACTTCCCTGTCTGCCTTCTATAAATGTTCCCTTCACGTCGACTGCTTGAGGGAAACATTATGGTAACATAATAAGAATCCGCACCCCTGTGGGTCGTCAGGGTTGATTTGCCACCAGGTTAAAGAGAAAAGAGGGCAACAGAAGTGGAATAATTGATTGCCTATCAGTCGAACCGCATTTCACTCAGTCAGTAAGTTCAAGTGACTTCTTCGTCAAAGAAAAAGGAGAATTCTGTATGATAAAGCCGTAAGGAAATGTACTGGAACATCACAGAGGTCTCTGAAAGGTCACTTAAAGTTCAATTTACAATTCTTGGAGATGAAGTCCATATCAGCAGCCAATAACAAGCGCTAGAGAACTGTATGTTTGGGTAGTCTGTGTCCGTGGATGCTGATACTGCAGCCTTATCTGGCTTCAAACGTCATTCAGTAAATTCACGCTTGAATTAAAATGTATGAATGTATTGTGACTAATTCATAAATGTCAGTAGGCCCCTTAGTAATTCCGGAATGAATTGAGACCTGAAAATTAATACATAAATGATATTAAAATCGTCCAGCCTAGTCGCTATACCGATTACTGTATCTTGACTGCCTCGCCTGTGATGTTTGAATTATTATGCGGAACAAACATTATTTAACATGTCAGACAATGCACGTATAACATAATAATGAGGCGCTTTGGCGTAACCATTGTTGCCGTGGAAAAGCAATACGTATTAAGTATTCTGAATGTGTGTCTTTAGCCTTAGTTGTCCAGCACGCAAAGCGCATGCGCCGTATTATATTGTCATTTGTGGCCTGTCTGGCTCTGCCATGTTTCTCCACGTTATCTCATAAACGGCACGATTTGTGTCTTGATTTTCTCTGCAACTTTTTTCAGAAACACTTCTCAAACTAAGAAGAATTGAGCGAGATATTATCATAAATGCACACAGGTCTTTATATAAAGTGCCCGTTATTCTTCTCATATTTTAATCAAACTTGAACTTTCTCGACAGATTTTAGAAAAATCCTCAAATATCAATTTTCATGAAAATCTGTGGAGTGGGAGCCGAGTTGTTCCGTGCGGACGGATAGACGGACGCACAGACAGACATGACGAAGCTACGCGCCTAACAAGATTGTAAATGACGTACTTCGTGGCGTATAGCGCACGCGCGTTAGCAAGGAGTTCGTTACTTTTAAAATGGCATACGATACACGCGTAAATGTAATCTTATTTACACCCATTAGGGAAGTACGGCCTTCCCGGGGCCGAATCTTAGAAAGCTCACAGTTGCTCAGTAGTATTACGTGAAGATCTATTTTGCTAAATTTCACCCCAGTCAGACTATAAACGTGAAAATACGGGTAGAAATTTATTGACTCCTCGGAGTAAAGTTTGACATTAAATATGCTGATTTTCACAGTACTCACAGTCGCCAAATACATTTTCTTGGACATCTGCTGTACCGAATCGTATCCAAGTCGGTCGAAAAATGTGTAAAATACAGACAAGAATTATAGACGCTGTTACATGAAGTGTGGCTTTTACTTTGCCGATTTACACGAAACGCATAAATGCGTCGCCGTTTTGCGTGGCAATCTCCAATACCGAATGTCATTCATATCGCTCTAGAAATGAGGAAAGTAAGGGAAGAAATTTATTCACGCCTACATATAAAGTTTGCCTGTCATTAAGCCGATTTTCACGAAACTTGATTGACAACTTTATAAAAAACCCTCTATTTCGAATTTCGTAAAAATCTGACAAAATGTTTAGACGCTGATAATAGATCACAGACGGACGGATGGATGGAAGTGGTCTCCATATAAGGTGTTTGTTTTTTACGATGTAAACCGAGTCGAAAATTTGTTGTTACAACTTTTTAATTCATGTTATTGCTTCTGTGTATCATGTTATTGCTTCTGTGTATCATGTTATTGCTTCTGTGTTTCATGTCATTACTTCTGTGTATCATGTCATTGCTTCTATGTATCATGTTATTGCTTCTGTGTATCATGTCATTGCTTCTGTGTATCATGTCATTGCTTCTGTGCATCATGTCATTGCTTCTGTGTATCATATTATTGCTTCTGTGTTTCATGTCATTGTTTCTGTGTATCATGTCATTGCTTCTGTGTTTCATGTTATTGCTTCTGTGTTTCATGTTATTGCTTCTGTGTTTCATGTCATTGCTTCTGTGTATCATGTCATTGCTTCTGTGTATCATGTTATTGCTTCTGTTTTTTATGTTATTGCTTCTGTGTATCATGTCATTGCTTCTGTGTATCATATTATTGCTTCTGTGTTTCATGTCATTGTTTCTGTGTATCATGTCATTGCTTCTGTGTTTCATGTTATTGCTTCTGTGTTTCATGTTATTGCTTCTGTGTTTCATGTTATTGCTTCTGTGTTTCATGTCATTGCTTCTGTGTATCATGTTATTGCTTCTGTTTTTTATGTTATTGCTTCTGTGTATCATGTTATTGCTTCTGTGGTTTATGTTATTGCTTCTGTGTATCATGTTATTAAAGACATCGCTTGTGTTTTGTGTTCAGGACTGCACAGTGAAGCGGAAGTGCCTGATTATGCTTATTCGCGCGAGTTATGTGTGTGTGTGTGTGTGTTTTTAGTCCTCCCGACCGGATGTCGATTGTTCTGGCCGAGGTTCCTCTTCTGGTTTCTGCTTCACTCCAGCCAAATATTGGAACAGTACCTTAACCCTTAATGAGCAGTGTTACCAATATGCCAGCCGGTTTAAAGTTAAGGAACTCGGTGTTTCACCCTCAGAGTGTCAAATGCTTCTCAGTATTAACAACGATAATTTTCCTTAATGTCCATCAGCCAAATAAACTGCATAATTTATTTATTTATTGTTTTATGTGCTGCAGGGACTAAAATGTTTGTATTATTCACATCAGCTTCGCCTGTAAAAGGGTTAAATTAGGATATTACTGTTTTCTGCCACGTCTTTTGCAATTTCTTGTTTCAACCACGCGTTCGCTGCTAAGTGGTCTGAGTTAGTGCCAGTGTCGTTAAATAAAATATGCGATTTGAAAGTTTAGGCCGTTGTCATACTGAGGCTGGCGTACGAGCGGTTGAATTGTGGACAATCGGATTAAAACCGCGCACATGCGCAGTGCACGGTCTTCGTATCGTTATTCAATTTTATCTTACGGGAATTCAGGTGCTTTTACTTATTTGTCGCAAGAGGATATCAAGTACTTCAGTTGTTGTATTGAGGCATCCGTTATAGAATTTTACCCGAAAAGAAACTTTTCAGCAAAACATAAGGCCCAATTAATATGGTACTGTCTTACACTTTATCGTGAACTCTTTCTTTGAGAACAGTGAAGTGAGCTTCGCCATTTTACTCTTTGTAAGTATAGATAAGATACTTGCTTTGTGCTAAGATAAAATCGTGTTACTTTTCATAAACCAGACTTTAAATTCATTAACACTGAACATAATGTAGTGGCCGTATCTGAGGTATGATATTTAGCAAGGGGAGACATATATATAATATATATATATATATATATATATATATATGCAAGACAGCATTAATAACTAAATTTAATAACAACAAAATTGTCGGACCTTTCCTCTTATAACACAACCACTGTGTTGCTGTAAGATAGGGGCTTACGTTAGACGTCAGGCTAGTCTCTCTCTGTCATGAGTGTTTCCCTCCCTCCTTACGAGAGGGGCTTAGGTTAGACGTTAGGCTAGTCCTTCTCTGTCATAAGTGTTTCCCTCCCTCGTTACGAGAGGGGCTTAGCTTAGACGTCAGGCTAGTCTCTGTCTGTTACAACATGCCCTTGCACCGTACGGCTGCAGTGGCACGTTTAATTCCAGTCATTCAAAGTGTGGTGGGGTTATAACAGGAAAGATCCAAATTGTCTACTTGTATGTTATTTAACGACGCTCTCAACTGCTGAGATTATATAGTGTAGGGAAAATTTGCTACTCTTCCAGGTGATAAACCTCCGTTTTATAAGGCGGTCTACGCGGACACGCGTAATATCCGTTGTGTATATACTTGTAGGTTGCATGATTTTGTAACAAAAAAGAGCAAAGAGCAGAACATGTAAAACATTCATTCCCTTAGCTCTTGAGCAGAGGTTTGTAGAGGTCCGAAATATATATGCGATATGCTATTCCGTGATTGCATGTGACTGTGTCAGTGGTATATCATTGAATTGTGCACACCCTTCGTCTCCCTTGGCACCCTCGCTAGATATCGCTGTACGTATACATATAGCGACCAATCCTCCCTCGCCCGCTACCAAACTGATTTCTCCGTGACAAATCGCCCAGCCACTGCTGCTGCTGCTGCTGCTACATTATGACAGTGCCATAATCTGTCATATAGGAACCTTCCAGCGACTGTGATAGACCCGGTTCTATACAGGCTGTTACGAAAAGCTAGTCCAGTTTTTTTTTTCCCTTGCACAGAAACCTTGATATAAACAATCCATGGAATGTGATACACCGTCGTTAAAAAATATCACGGTATTCTGAACCTCGCTCTTCGTTATCTTCAAATATAGGAAGTCCCGGGTTCGATTTTATGCCCGGATTCTTTAGCAGATTTCTTTCTCGGTCCCTCCGAGCAAATTATGTGTTTAGTAATCCTAGAACAGGGGTGCAAAAATTTTTGCAAAAATCTAGTAGCCACCTCAAAATTTTAGGCGCAGGAAGCTTGACATGAAGCAAGTTTCGTACTGCGGACCCACAAATGTTAAGCGCCTTAGTAAGAATTGTAGTCGCCACGGCGACTAGGCTACCGGGATTTATGCATCTCTGTCTTAGAACCACTTCCACACATCTTACAATCTTACCTCTCAATGTATTACAATTCCTCACCATGTAAGTAATTGCTTGTATGCGTATGAGGACATTGTCTTACGTCATAGAAGAAAATTTGCACATTAATGATGCTGAGAGCAATCTGACGGTAGGATTAACATAAACGTACAAGAAAAGTTGCGTTAAGACGATGGAAACGATGAAAACGGGGCGGTGAGGAGAGAGAGAAAGGCAATAAAAGGATGCTGGAGAAAAGTGTGTAGTTAACGGCTTCGTAATTTCTAACACTCCGTAAATACTAATAGAGTGATCAAATTTAGGACGATAGGATGAGTGAGACCTCTAGAACGCAGGAAGGAAAGAAAAACACATTCAAGATTTTAGTTCAAGATCATGAAGGGAAGAGTAACTTGGAAGTTTCAGGCTTAGATGTGAAGGTAATATAAAAACTAATTTTCAAGGAATGAGGCGTGTGGTTAAGAAGTGCCCTTATCTGGCTCCGGACAGTGACCAGAAGTTTGCTGTTGTGAACGCGGTACTGAACATTCGGGCTCCGTAAAAAATGGGGATTATCTTGACCAGCTGAGCGGCTGTTCGGTTCTCACGAATGTCTGCTCTGTGGATTTAGAATTACAGGCATTTCTTATGATTTTTCAGAGAAGCCGCGTCCCATCTATTACGGTTCATTTTTCTGTAATTTATAATTTTGATACGCATCGAAGTGTCACTGTCTTGCAAGCTACGTGGCTGTCATGTTGCTAAATATGTCCACAGAATAGTAAACATGCCTGTACTCCACACAGCACATATTCCTACCAATAGTGACGTTATGAATATTGCATGAGGTATGGGGTACCGTCTGGCTCCGCCCGATTACTGAATATCTTAGCCCATAGTACCGGAAACGTATCGGTATAGAAGCCACGTCATCACGATGTGCCAACAGATCGCGATTATTTAGCGAGAGAGGCGGGTGTGCTACAGCGGATAAGAAGCGTTTCTTGAGGTGCAGAGAAAACACGACATAAGAAGGTAGTGGAAAGAAAGGGGGAAAGACAGAATGAGAGCAAGAAAGGAGAGAATAAATAAATGTGACAAGGAAACAATCTTTATTGTAATAATAAACTATTCTAATAATAAACTAATAAAAAGAAGAAATAAATTTGAAAAATAAATCGAATAGAAGGTTCAGGTAAAGTTGTCTCTGAGGAGAAAAGTGAAGAATTAACTGAAAGAAGAAAGGAAAAGTAGAAAAAATAAATTTTTATTACATATTTTTTTCGGTTATTTATTAGTGGTTTATCTAACATGGCGGCACGCGGTGGCGCAGTTGGTTGAGGCACTGCGCTACAAGCCGAAAGGTCGCGGGTTCGATTCCCGATGGTGTAATTAGAATTTTTCATTGACATAATCCTTTCGGCAGCACTATGGCCCTGGGGTCGACTCAGCCTCTAACAGAAATGAGTACCAGGAATATGTCCTGGGGGGTAAAGGCGGCCGGTGGGTAGGGCTGACAAACTTACCACCTTCATGTGCCGATTGTCTAGAAATCTGGGAGCCTCAACCTCCTGGAACCCTAAGGGCCTGTCCAGGCCTGTAATGGGATTGCTTTACCTGCTTTATCTAACTATGCCGGAATATTTCAGATTATACCGTGTCGACAGGTGAAACGTGCAGTGAACAGATGAACTGGAAGGATGTGAAAGGGAACGAACGGCCTTCACCTAATTTAAAGCGTTATCCAGACATTTGTCTGGGGGTTCAGGAAAACTGCGAAGAACGTGATACAAGATTTCCGTTTTCCAGAATACAGAACAGGAATGGCATTCGGTGAAAGCAGAAAGAAAGAGAAAAAGAAAGACTGAATGAACGAGTGCATGAAGGAAGGGGGTGCTTCCTAACTAATTAGTCTACATAAGCCACAGAGAAGGAGACACGTGGAGCAGTAAAAGGGGCACGTGATGTATCGAGTTGGGAGCGTAGTCACCTATATCTAGCTAGAGCGTGACTCAGTTTTTATTGTAGCTAATATTATACAGCGTTCGGCTTCTCGGCCCGTTGCCTTTCAGCCTCCGACTAAGTTATTTTTAAATTTATTAAATGATTTTACGTACTATACGTATATGCAAAGTAATTCTGTGCTCCGGAATCTTAGAGCAAGGTTTACAGTGAAAGATCCAAAATCTTATCTGAAATAAGGCTACTTAAGTTTCCTCCAATTTTGCGAATTCATCAATATCAGGTCCATCAGTACTCAGTTGGTCGTACAGAAAGGGAGTTGTTATCTTACGTTAGGTTAGGTTGGGTTAGGTTAGATGAGGTTAGGTTAGGTGAGATGAGGTTAGGTCAGGTTAGGTTAGGTTAGATGAGGTTAGGTTAGCTGAGATGAGGTTAGGTTAGGTTAGGTTAGATGAGGTTAGGTTAGGTGAGATGAGGTTAGGTTAGGTTAGGTTAGGTGATGAGATTGGATTAATTGTTTGTTTATTTATTTAACATATTTATTGACGAGTTATTTATTTGCTTATTTATATGTATTTCTGTATCCATTCATTTATAAATTTATTTATTCATTTATTCATCCATTTATTAATTTTTCTATTTCCTTATTTCTTATATTTCTTATTTACGTACTTATGTATTATTTATTAATATATGCATTAATTTATATACTCATTTATCTATTTATTTATGTACTTATATATTTACCTGTTTACTTAAATATAATTATTAAATTAGTTATTTAATTATTAACTTATTTACTCATTTATTTCATAATATGCTTGTTGATTTTATTTATTTATTTATTTTTGTTGACTAATCTAACATCGCATCCACTTCAACTTACGGTGTTCCCGCAGTTCGTGGTAACCTTTTGTGTTGAGTGCAGGAAGTAAGTTTTGTTAATCAGTATTCTGATTGAATCGTAGTGTACTATGTTCCGTCGATCAGCCGACACTTTTGGTGCCTCTCTTCTTACGGTTTTGAGCAGTTTTGTGGGTTGGGGTAGGTATATTTTTTCTATAAAAGGTGAAAATTTTGTAAGTTAAAACTGATTTTTCATGGTACATAATGTATTTTAATTCAACAGAAAAGCTTGTTTCTTTAGCATATCGACGTAACAAACCTTATGGATTTATTTTATTCCCTGCTTTTTTAGGTTGGACCCTTGGTATATTATGATTTTTTTTTTTGTGTGAATGAAAAATGGGAAGAATGGGCTAATTGCAGCCAGGAAACTAAACATGTGTAGAGTCTGTGTACGGTCCTGTCTTCTTGATGACTTAAATTACGTAGAACCAGGACATGCAGCGTTTAGAAGCTTCTTCTGCGATGTCACATCGTGTCGATTGGCATGTATTTACATGGTAGTTAGTTACTAACGTTTCGGACTAAGCTGCTGTTTTACGACCCTAGGATGGACGCAGCAGTTTCATCCGAAACGTCTGTTACTACCTACCAGACTACACGGCGTTGTATCTCAGAAGACAGATGTCTTCATCCAAGCATTTGACGCTATTTAGACTTAGCTGTAGCCACGGATGTCAATAAATATACCTGATTAACAATAAAAGTGTCTGGAATTGACTTGAAAATGGCTGTTGCTAGCCGAAACATGTAGTCACGGTACGTGTCAGGTATAGAATATGACCTGATAGTGTGTATGTGAATATAACGGCCGTACAAATAAAGTTTAAGAATTATAATATTTTGTATGTATAAAAATAAGGCATGAGAAAAAGGACTTGGTGTCTGATACGAAGTATTATTTTTAATTTTACCGACAAATCAGCACCGTGCGACAAACCGTGAACTCAGACCCCTCGTGATGCAGACGCCAGACACATTGACACCACCTAGTCAGGATCTTAAACTCGGGTCGCATGTGAACCCACGTCACGTGTCACTTCGTTGGTACCGAATTTAAAGGGTTTATGTGGAGATGTTTGTGGGGTTCCAAAAAAGAAGGGATTCCGTTGAATTCCGTAAGTTCTGTCTCCTCTCTACACACTAACACCAAATGCAAGTTTATCAGCGTAGCTTAGAAGTAAGACTAAGTGTGGTGGAAAAGACAAGATTATTCGTCGAGTGAGAACAAAGTCTTAAGTGTGTTTAGTTGGATGGCTTGATTAGATCTGCAGATTCAGAGCACACAAAGTCTTCCTTCCCAGTCGCTTATGTGGCCTTCCTTCTGAAGTACATATTCAGGGAAAGTTAACGTTTGTGTCTACAGACGTAGACCTCTGAATCTGAAATCCTTTTTCATGAAGTGTAAAAAATTAGTTCAGGGTTCTAAGAAGAAAGCATCTCACCGAAAATCTAACATAAGCGGTAAGGCTTCTGATTATATCCGGGAGGTTCTGAGTTCGAATCTTCACCTCATGACGACGGAAAGCTGGAGACATATATATTCATTCATTAACCTTTCATTAATCCAGTACACGGTGTACAACCATGGATAAAGAAATGGTCATCAAATACAGAATCAAATACAAAAAGCAACAAAAATAAAACACAACGAACAAGACTAAGCAAAACAGAATAAAATAAAATTATATATATAACATATACGAAATTGCTTGCTGTAAACAACAAATGTCATAAAAAAGAATATATACATGTAAAATTACAATAGTGCATATAAATATGATTAAAGTATTGAGCAATGATTTATCAGATCTTAATATTATCAAGATTATAATATTCCTGTAAGGTATAAAATGAATGAGTGTACAAACAATCTTTCAAAGCTATTTAAACAGTCTACTATTATTATGTAACCTTTTTAGGTATGGAGGAAGGCTATTAAAGATTTTTATAACCATATAGTAGGTTCCTCTTGATACAGTGACAAACCTGATGAGGTTGATAAAGATTAGAGCACGTCTAGTATTCTACTGTGAATATCCGAGATACTGATATTCATTCCTTCATATAATATGGAGGAGAGGTGAGAGCAGATGAGTTTTATAGATTCTACACTTATTATACGGAAGTCGGTGATATGATTCCGATGGTATAAAATATTGTGTTCAAAAATCGTTTCGGAGCAATGCCTCTAGAAGGTCACTGAGTATCAGAATCCTCCTTTGGTAAAGGCGCCTAGGTGCGAGGAAGGCTGATAAATTTTAACCTGATGTAGCCGACCTTGATCATAAAAACCTGACTGAGCTGATGATTGAGCCACTAAGGGCTTTCTACTGTGAATCCGATTCATGGATTCTTTACCTTCATATATATATATATATATATATAGAGAGAGAGAGAGAGAGAGAGAGAGAGGAGTTTTATAAATTGTATTCTACACGGATTATTATGACAGTGGTGAAATGAAGCGGATGAGATATGTGGGACATGTGGCCATGGGAGATTAATAAAAAATTTTGTCGAAAATCCTGAGCAGAATAAACCACTGGAATAATAGTAAACAACCGGAGCAGATTCCTTCTTGAGAAGCTAGCAGGTCGTCAGCTAGTCAAGAAATTCCCTCGTTTTATGGAAACCCGAAGGTTCATTACCGCATTTACAAGAGCCCGCCACGGAATAATAGTATAATATTAAAATTAATCTTGAAGTTGTGAACACAGCGACTAACTGTCGGATTCCATAAAATGCGGGAAGCTCTTGACAAACTAAGTGGCCCTTAGCTTCTCGAGAAACACTGCTCAGTGCAATCCAATAGGTATGTTATTCCAAACTGATTCATGCCGCAGTTTCTCCTCTCTTTTATTGCAGTTGTCATGTAATAACTGGTTTATGGCATCTAGTACTAAATTATGTAATTAACTCCATGGACCAGAGAGAAATTCCCCGCATTTTATGAAACCCGAAGATCATCACCGCACCCACAACCGCCCGCCACCTGTCCCTATCCTGAGCCAGATCAAACCATTCCATGCCTCTCCATCCCACTTCTTGAAGATCCATTTTATTATTTTCCTCCCATCTACACCTAGGTCTTCCAAGTGGTCTGTTTCCCCTCAGATTTCCCAACCAAAACCCTGTGTGCACGTATCCTGTCTCCAATACATGCCACATGTCCCAGCCATTTCTTTTTTCTTGATTTGATCACCCGAATAATGCGTATTTTGCGAGTAGAGATCATAAAGTTCCTCGTTATGTAGTCTATCGGACGAATTTAATGCGTTCAAAATGTGAAATACCAGGAATAAGGTATAAACAAATCTATTAGCAGATATGCATGACTATAAACCGATGCAATAGGAAAATAGGACTTAGGCCTACCAGACCTGTTCGGAACTTCTTGTTTATTCAGTGGCATCGTGATTGTAGTCTCGAAAAGGAGTAAAGTTTTCGCACCCCTATTTTTCTCCGCATATGGATCACTAAAACACTGGAGCTAATCTGTCAGAGTGCTTTGTCTTGTATATATTCTTCCCACAATACCTTAAAGTGATGCTGTCAAGTGCTGTAGCTACGGCTTCGAAATATGGTGAGGTTATTCTCATGCAGTATTTTGATAAATTAATACGATTGGTTTCCACTTGCTTTCAGTGTCACTTTACGAACAAGGGCACTCTGTTATGTTTCTGTTGAGTATTGTGTTATCCACGGATACCAGTAAGTATCAACAACTGGATAACATAGCACTACAGTATTCTTGGTGTCCATTTTGAAAACCTTTACTTCACTGTGTCCTCACGTTTCATGTATGTCTGCTGGCTGAAATGTAAGTATAAGATTTAATAAATGTATAACCAACTGATACACAATTGAACCACTTTTATTGTAGCGTCTATATTATTATACGCCCCTACATACGTTTCGGACCTCAGTCCATCCTCAGGGGGTCTCGTTCGTAAAAGCCACTAAATTAAATACATGTTGTCAAGGGACATATAGCACTTATGTACCACTATTGTGGTAAAATTGTCTTAATATAATAGTAAAAATATTAAAACACAGTTTTTTATGTTAAAAACCTTATTAAAAGATTTGTGTACTGGTTGTATAAAATATGCGGATGCGGAAATACTGGCTTATATTTAAGCGTCTGGATGTGCGTAATCTTTCATAGTGTGTGTCTATGGCTTACGGTGGACAGTACATGCAGCACCGTAAGCCACAGACACACACTATGAAAGATTACGCACATCCAGAAGCTTAAATATAAGCCAGTATTTCCGCATCCGCTTATTTTATACAACCAGTAGACAAATCTTTTAATAAGGTTTTTAACATAAGAAACTGTGTTTTAATATTTTTACTATTATATTAAGACAATTTTTTTTGTAATGTGCGTGTGTTTTCTTTGTATTGTGTGTGGGTGTTTTTGTAAGGTGTGGATGTTTTTGTTAAGGAGTGGATGTTTTTGTTAAGGAGTGGATGTTTTTGTTAAGGTGTGGATGTTTTTGTAATGTGTGAATGGTGTTCTAATGTGTGTACTTGTATTTACGGTATGTATTGTTTTGTAATTGTGTATAATTTGTATTGTATTGTTACTTTTATGTATATTTATATGTCCATTTGTATTGTGTGTACTAGTGTAAGGACTACTGCCACCGGGTGAAAACATTTGTATTGTGTGTACTAGTGTAAGGACTACTGCCACCGGGTGAAAACCCAATTGCAGTAAATAATAATAATAATGTAAATAAAATTTTACCACAATAGTGGTACATAAGTGCTATATGTCCCTTGACAACATGTATTTAATTTAGTGGCTTTTACGAACGAGACCCCCTGAGGATGGACTGAGGTCCGAAACATATGTAGGGGCGTATAATAATATAGACGCTACAATAAAAGTGGTTCAATTGTGTATCAGTTGGTTATAAATTTATTAATTCATAAAGATGCACGGTGATACTAATATGAAATTTGTAAGTATAAGATATTCGTAGTCACTGCCTGCTTTTATGTACTTTCAGTCCATCACACATCTCTTTAACCGACCAATGCACACTTACTATTCTTTATTATACGATACAATTTACAATAAAACTAGTCCGACATGTTTCGAATCCCTATTTTGGAATCATCATCAGGGACTTGGATTGTGAATTACACAAATTACAAATCAACAATAATGGTACATATTAAAAGTACGAAAGTTAAAATGTAGGCTATCTCAGTTGCTTTGTGGGTCCACTGTGTATCAGAAATTGTGTGTCTACTTGTAGAAGGTAGAAGTGTGTATTTGTCGAGTAAAGAGATGTGTGATCGACTAAAAATGCATGATATGAATAATGTAAATTTTACCTCCAGTCCCTTCACACTAAAATCATTCAAATAATTCTCATTTATGTAAGAATTTTATTCTCATAAAATGTAACTGCATTCGCACATACTCCAATGAATCTACACTGATGCTAGAGTAGGAATGTAGAGAACTGGGATTAGAAAATGATAGATATTCATAATATAAAGGTAGGCGTGCTGTCTATATCAGCACATCCATAGATGCCAGTAATACTAAGTGCATAAATACCTATATAACTGCATATGCTAACTGAATAACTGGCTCCATGTGTCTGTGTGTTTGCAGGTGTGCATATATGTATGTCTGTGTGTGTGTGTTTATACCTGTTTCAGTATACCTTGTGTGCTATTTTGTGTCGTTATATGTGCCCGTGTATATGTTTCTCTATGCATATTATGCATATTTTCTTTGTGTGCGTCTCTGTTGGTGCCTCTATTCTTTCTGCATGAATAAATATATCTGTGTATTGTTCTTTGCATTTGTTTGTCTATATGTGGGTCAGTATGATTTCAGGCATGGGCACTTATATGTGCATGTGTTTCTGTGTTTGTGCCTGTAATCACTCGCAATACAGAGGTGTTTTCCCTGATTGTCTAAAAATGTCCACAGTAAAGTCACTGTACAAAAAAGGACACAAAATATGTATAGGTACTTATAGGCCTATTTGACTGTTAACTGTTTCTAGAATGCTTCAGAAAGATGTGCACAATAGGTTAAGCCAGCATTTACATATTGGTAGCATGTTGATCCCAGAACAATTGGGCTTCAGGAAAGGGATACAGTATATACTACAAATGCTACCTCCAAGTTAACGGATGGTGCATTCAAATCTCTTAACCAAAAAAGACATTTTGGAGGAATTTTCTACAATATGACCAAGGCTTTTGACATGTAAATCATGAAATGGTGCTATCTCAATTACATTTTTATGGCATTCAGATAATATCTAACAGACGGAAAACAAGATTTTGAAATGAAATCACCTAATGATGCTCAGAATCTTTTTTCTCAGACTAGGGACTATTAAAACATGGAGTTCCCCAAGGATCAATTCATGGGCCGTTACTTTCTGTTATATACACAGTTCATGTTCCTCCAAGGATAAATTCCATTATCAGAACCAATTATATTTGCTGATGACACTAATGCCATATTTTATAGACAATATTGATGATTACTCTTCAATCCAAATGAATTTTTGTCTCATATGAGTAAATGGCTTACTGCCAATAAGTTGGCCTTAAATCTACATAAATAAAATGAATATTGTATAATACAATGTATAATGAATAGTTATATTAACTGAATAATTGTTACCATGGCTGTTGTAAAACATTTTAGACTTTCAGTGTTTGAAGCGTGTAACTTATTGTTTTAGTTGTAATTATTTTACTATTTACAGAATCTTTTAGCTGGTGGACAATATAATTTTAACAGTAGGAACTTTCTTTTTAAATGGAGACCTTAGGTTTCTTGTTAGTGACTTATCGACTTAGGAGTCGGCAAGAATTGGCAGAAGTGTGACTTGCTGTTAAGTGGTGTGTTTGTGTAACGTTCGAGCTACAGAATGAAGGAAATATAAAATTTAAGTTTTGTATGTCTTTAAGAACTGTTAGCAGCTCTTGAAGTGATTTAGGTAGTTATAATAGTATAAACATACCAAATAATATTTTTACATTTTGGAGTAATACTAAGGAACTAGTAAGTACTACTCTTCTGAAATTTCCATTATGGAAAGAAGTGTCACTGCATTTTGTTTAATGAAACTAGTTGAAGGGGTTTTCAAATGTGTGGGTGTGTGTGTGCTATAGGGCAAAGTACTTTTACCTCTGTGCCACTTGTATATTCTTTTTCCAAAAAGAAATGAAAACGAAGTATGGTGAACAAGAATTAACAAAGTGGCCACCATATTAGAATAGTTCTCCTTCCATATGTCTTTCACAGCACAAAGCCTTGACATTTTCGACCCAATACAACATTTGTTTCAAACACATATATAAGTACATATAATATACACGTAAAGTGTTTGAGAAACTGCCACAATAATTCCTGCATTGTCTTACAGAATTTATAATACAGTACTGTCAGATTCTTGTACAAAGTAGAAGTGAAATCATATTCATTGAACCCGGTTTAAATAGTTTTATATAATCATTTAAAGTTTGGTAGGTGGAAGATTGTTGAATAATCGTATTCCTGTGTAGTAAACTTTCATATCTAATGAGGTTAGTGTTCAGCACATAAAGGAAGAATCATTGTTTTGGTTCTGTGTTGTGTCTGAACTGGTTCAAAAATTTCCAATGCCTACAACAAATTCTAATACTGAGAGTAAAGATTTACAGGCAACTGGGAGAATATTCAACTCCTAAATGTATTTCCCCACAAGGAGACCCCTTTTAGTGCCTGCCATTCTTCTGATGATATTTTTTTTCTCTGCTGCAGATGATAACAAGTGTCATATATCATCCCAGAGAGTCCAGTTTCAGAGTTGCGTTGATAATGCCTTTGGAAAGTTGAAGATGTAGTGTGAAGTAAATAAGCTTACATTAGATTTTTAGAAGACAAACCATGTGATTTGTTTCTAACACTAAAATATTTATTAAATTAATTGTAGGTTATGATGATGAAACAATTGAAGAAGTAGTCACAGTTAAATTTCTTGGTCTGTAAATTTATGATAACCGAAATTGGAAAATACGTATTGAAAATATTACCCCCAATCTTCGTTCAGCATGCTTTACCGTGAGGGCCAGTCATACCACTTATGACAACAGAGTCTTCAAAAGTAGTTAACTGTGAATATGTCCTTCCACACTTGGGGGAAATTTGGCAGATGGCAGAAAAAGTAATCACCATACAAAAAAAAAAAAAATTAATGTCAGGCATGTAGAAAAAAATTTTTTGTATGGAATTATTTGAGAAATTTAATATTCTTCCCCTTGCCAGTAAATGCTAGATTGCAACACACCTCACTAAGTAAGAATACTTGGATTATTCCTTTGAAGTCTGAAATTGATCTACACAGTATTCAAAGTTCAGTTTCTGCCCCCCAGAAAACACATCGTCATTATGAGAACCAATTGATGAATGATGATTTTTTTTTTCAGAAATGATCAGTTTTTACTCTGAGAATAATATAAGACACTTACATAGCCACTGTGGGCAAGTTCAGAGATTGTAACGTTGTAGGTGGTACATATACTGACCGGTATGCTTTAGTGCATTAGTCATACTTTGCATTAGTCAGTATCTGTTCTTACTGCCCACAGTGAGAGTGTGGTTTATACAGCATCAGAATGGACAGCTTAATACACAGATGCACTGGAAATAACTGAAGCAGTGTATGTCCTTAGATGTGCTGTGTACAGAATTTAGGAGCAGAAATGTGCCAAAAGTGAATAAAGCAAAGCTGTAACTTCCTTAACTCAGGAAATACAAAACACGTGAAATGAAAGGCTGTGACATGGTGTTGGTCTTACAATTCTTTCACATTGTCATTCCTATCACAATTATTTCACAAGTCACTTCAGTTTTAAGTTACAACATTAATTTATTCAGGATCATTAAAATATATAATCTCTTTGAAATTATTTTCAGAAAGTAATTGGAAGAATTTTGACCCATGAGGGACGAAATTAGAGGAAGCTAGAAAATACCGTAGGAGCTTCATGATTTATGCCATTTACCAAATATTGTTAAGATGAAACAATTAAGGAGGATAAAATTGGTGGAATTTGTAGCATGCACGGAGACATTAGAAATGCATTCACTATTTTGGTCAGAAAATGTTAAGGTAAAAGATTTCTTTGAAAGGTCCAGGCACAGATGGGAGGATAATATCAACATGGATCATAAAGAAATAGGGTGCCGAGGTTAAAGATAGAGTAGAGCCATACTTCTACTCCCTCTCTGGGCCTTCATTTTACTTGTCACATGAGTATGTGGCTATGGATATTCATAAAATCATAGCATGTAAAGGAAAGAAACCAGAGAGTATTTAGTGACATGCTGAAACTACATGCTTTCTTTGTTGTAATCAGTGACAAGCTGCCATCCAGTGAGTGACTGCAAACTGCAAGCCCTTGACTGCACAGACAGTGCTTTTGCAGTTGTGACACACTGGGGTGGCACGAAAGAGTTAACATAAAATCTTATGAGATGTGCTGTGGGTGAGAGCTGAACCTGTAAGAAATGCTGTTTTAAGAAGTGTGGTCCCAAATAATGCTGTGTAGCTCAAAGATCCTCAAGAATAGGTACTGCATGCTAAAATAGCCCAAGAAATGTTATGCAATATGTTTTGTGTTATTGAACGGGCACAGTGTTCGAAGTTGGTTGCAGATGGCATCCAGTTGCTAAGATTGTGCCGTTGTGATCCTGACAGGTGGAACTTATATAAGTTAACCTTGTATTTAATTCTGTATGTGTTCTGCACAATGTTGTGGTAATATCATTCCACTTCTATGTGTAAAGAAATCGTCATTAAATATTTTTCTCTTTGCTATAACATAATCATATCTGTACCTGGTAGTTGTAGGCAGAGTTCTTAGAATGTCATGACTTTGAGCCCCAGCTTTGTCTGGATGCAGGTTTCTATTAATTAGATCACAACATTTCTTGCATATTATACCTTGAGAATTCCAGTCTTTTGGGTTGTTACATTGAGTAGCAGGATTATTGCTTCCAGACATATGAAAGGAATGCACCACTGTATCTGCAAGGATCAAGGAGTCCTAGAAGAATCTGAAGTATGTCTTGTTCTCAGAACCGTTTGTGAATGGTGTGATTTGATCAAGTGAATGAAGATAGATAGTGTAAAGGTGCATGTTTCTGGTCATTCTCCTGCCTCTGTTTACACTGAAACCTCTGGAATTCTTCCCAGAACTTATCTTTGTCATGGAAAATTATATCTATATTCTACTGACTCACACAGCAAGTAGTTGTGAAAAGGACTGGTGATGTCTATGATCTTCCAGAGGCTTCATTTGATGTGATAAGGCTGGCAGGAACTGCAGATTTGAGGTTCTCACAGCAGTGACTGCAGACTGCTGCCTGTGAAAGTATAGGTTTGACATCCCAGAAGACAGCATTCTTCAGAAAACAATAATTAAGCAATGTAGTCATCTATGTCTGTGCATAATTTCCACTAGACTGGACACTGACTTTGCAACGTTTTTCCATTTTAACTGACACTTCGGAGGAAACTGCTAACTCCATATTCATGGTAGAAGCATAGCATTTACACAGCTACAACACTGTAACCCAGAAGCCCACAACTAAAATTTTTTCTGCCATGAAATTCTCAGTTTTCGAAATTACTACCTGCTTCAAATCCACCCAATTGAATGTGTCATTACTGTACTAATAAAACTGACTTTTCATTGTTGATGTACAAGGCAGATGCAGTCACCATTTGTAATACCAGTAACCTCAGTTACTGTTCTTATTTCTGGCATTGCATGTGTTACTCTGTGTTGGTTATTTGTAATAGAACTGTTTGTGTTTTTAGGTTCTGTAGCAGTAAGGGCGCCTTCTTGTCGATCCATTATACATACAGCTGATTGTGAATACCGGTCACCTGTCATGATGTAAAGGTAGTATGGCTGCCTGGACACTTCACGTAGATAGTAATGGAGTATAGGGTGAATACGGAAACTGTTCATGCATGGAGGACATGTGCACTGTGACACAGTCGCACACAGCTGCAGATTTGGGAGCGTGAGAGGTTACAGGTAATAATCAATTAACACAATCACACTGTAATTAACATTTTAAGAAGCTGTGCCAAGGCTCAGGCAGTTAGTCGCCATCTGTCACTGTGGAGGCCCATGTTCAATCCCAGGCCAGTCCACATGGAATTTGAGGTGGATAAAATGACACTGTGACAGGTTTTTTCTCTTACTACTTTGTACTTTGTCTCAGCATTATCCTACAAATACTACATGATTTTCGCAATTGACAGCATCATTAAACAACACACAAGAAATGTAAGGTTTATAACTTCAGTTGGCATTCTCTATCCAAAGAATTACACTAGGCTCATGCAGAAACTTACCAGTCTGTTCCTGCCAGTCATCAGTGGCTTCACTTGAAGGACACACAGGACATTGGCACTGTAGTTTCCAAAGCAGTTTTTTTGTTGTAAGTGCACCCGAACATTGATAAGCACCCTCCATAATTCAGTTCCAGTTTCTCTCCCTTCCCCATGTAACAGCCCAACAAGATGATACAATGCTGCTCTGCATTTCTGCCATTCATGGGAATTGCACCTTGTTATGCGATTCTGTATAGGATATTTATTTATGTACGATTTTGTTAGTGAACTGAGTTTCATACTGACAAGAATTGTCACCTGAAGAGGCTGTAGTATCAATGACAATATTTATTAAAACTTCATATAATATATGTAATGTAGATATAGAGTACAAATAACTATTTCACTGGAAACTTCACAGTGTCCTAGACCACAATCTTAAATTCTTGCTGGACTGTAAAGGTATTACAAGAATATACAAAACATTACTATCTCTGCAATTTTATTCCAATCCATGGTATGTATAACAATGGTCAACATGCTGAAACCTAACATAACGACAATTTAAGTAGCAAAGTTATTACTGTTTAAAGTATTTCCCAAACTGCTCAGTTTTTCATATTAGTTCCTTCATTTAGCTTTTAACAAATTATTCCTAGATAAAATTACAATTCCTACATTTGAGAAATTATATTAGACAGGTTTGTAACAATGTAAAGCAACTATGTCATATGAGACCACTGAAATTTGTGGATCTTAGGCCCAGAAACTGCAGGAAACCTGATATCTCTGGCTTTCCTTACTCTTTCATTACATCAACAGTTACCTGACCACTGAATATATACAATGCTATCATTACGTTCAATTTTGTAGGGTGTTTTCTGCTGCAATTACATACAGTTAGTACAATCACGAGGCTCTGATGATTCTCTTACACAAACATTACATATTTTACATTCAAAATATTTTGTTTCTGATGTATAAATTCTGTACAAACACATTTTATTAATATTTACGCATATAATATAACTACAGCTTCTGTAATTGACTTCTTATTACATTATCATATAAAATTAACACAAAATTTGCCTAAATACTTATTTAT
This sequence comes from Reticulitermes speratus, assembly GCA_021186555.1. Taxonomy (NCBI): domain Eukaryota; kingdom Metazoa; phylum Arthropoda; class Insecta; order Blattodea; family Rhinotermitidae; genus Reticulitermes; species Reticulitermes speratus. The sequence continues at coordinate 32,196,488 of JAJKFL010000237.1, forward strand.
TCATTATAAAGAAACAAAAAACATTCTAAATGTGCAACGATCTAACAAGTGACATAAAAGCAACTCAAATTTCTTTCCAGTTTTTTTTATGTTTATGACAATTTTATATAAATTAATAACAGTTCAAGCTGCATAGTATATCTATTAATCTTATAAGAGAGTTTTCATGTACTGTTACACCAGTCCTGCTTATGAAAATATATATACACAACTACACATCACAACACAATTTATACTAGATGTGTAAAGTCTGTATTTTAGGCTGTCTTCCTATGCACTCTCCTTTCAAAGTTCACATTACAAATCATTTCTGATACAAATAGCACAGTTGTTCCAGTTACTCATATAACTGCCACGCTTGGATCATGGATCAATTGTAGAAAAATATAAAAACTTGCTTGCTTCTGATATTGAACATAAAAAAGTCCATATTTGTCACATTTGCTTGTAAAAAAACAAAAAAATCACGTTTAAGAAAGTTAATTACTGTAATTACTCCCTATGCATAATCTTGCATCTCAATGAAATACAGTGTCCAAAACACAGCTTGTGTATGTGCATATGAAACATTGCCACAATGCATTACATATGCGCTGTTGTCACATGCCATCTATTTACCGATTGTACAAATGAAATGGCAACATTTAGTCAAAAACATATCTTACAGTTCATAAATATACATGCAAAAACAAATATAATACAGATAAGAGTAAATGTACTATACTGGTTTTGAGGATCAGAATGGCAGTGACTAACATTTCAAATTAACGTACTGTTGCAAAAAATGGAACATATAAAACGCCATACAGCCATTTAGATCTGCATGGTATAGAAAATAATTAGTAAATGTTCTTTGTTGTGAGAAGTTGATAATGTTACATACAAGGAACACAAAGCATAATGACATCAGAAAGTAGCCTCATCTTTCTTAAAAAGAGCTTCACATAGTACTGAATTAAAAATGAAGTGTACATAAAGTCTAGTCTTAATATAATGTGGAGCTGGCAGTGAATATCTGAACCTATTGCAATTCTTAGTGTAAGAAATAGTAACTTCATACATTGATGATGTAAAAAATAAAATGGGGTTCCTGAGGTACAGTACTCTTCTCCACCATTTGGCTTTGAATTATCTTGGATGAAGAGCTACACAGTTCAGTAAAATGTGTCAGGTTGTGACACATCTCTGTGGACACCCCACAAGGAAGAAAACAAGAAAAATGATTTGAAACAAGTGTTTGTAAAACATCCAAACGTGGCTACTAATGTTTAATTTCCTTCAAATTGTGCTCCATAAATGTACACTACATGAAATATTTGTGTTATTAGAATTTACACAATATTTAACTAAAATATTTTTATTTGGCGAATTGAGTGAGATAATTAAGAACACTTGTAAAGTGATAGTCCTGGTTGGCCATTATAGACCAAACTTGCCAACAGATTTTAGTAATGTCCTTTCATGTCATGTTTAATCACAATCCAGTGATGAGTTCAAGAATATAAATGTAGATAGGACAGATACGTGCTCTTTGTATTACACATTACGAAGCTCCAAAAAGCATCCAGATTGAGGATAGTGAGAAAGTTAAAAATGTGAACTGTTGTGAATGTAATGTATCTGTTGGTTTTGAAGTTCAAGGTATTGGAAAAGTATCCCACTTTCTTCATAAAACAAAATAAAAGGACATATGTATGCCACTTCGCCTGAGTGGAACTTAATGAAACTCAGCATTAACACATATTTACAGTGTTAACTGTGTCCGTTCTTCCTGTGCAGTTTAGACTACCACTGTACTTGGAATCACAGATCTTAAACCGGAAAAATATTCACACTGTTAAAAAATGTTGACAAAATATAATATTTTGTTTCAGAAATTAAATGCAAGTACAAAATTACAATTTGTGGAACTGGCAAATTAAACCATTTTACCTGACAAACAAAACTGTCTCATTCAGCACTGACTAAACTGAAAAATATGCAAGTTCAACTTTGTGAAACTGAACAAAATAAATTTGCATATATATTTATAATGATTGAAAAAGTAAAACATGTTTAGCATGGGACAATATTTAAAGCTCTATTGCACAAAATTGTTTTGGAATTTGAAATGTTTGAAGTTGTGTAAACAAATTACTAATGAAGTAATATGATAACACAGACAGGCAGAGGAGATTGGTGAAAAGAGAATGATGTAATCATCTTGTCCAACTGTACATGCAGGATTATGAGGAATATTTTGTACTAATCTGTGGGGTTCTCCTGTGACCTTGACTTCGAATAATTGAAACTTAATGGTAGAGAGACTGCCAGCTTTAAAGAAAACTGAGCAATGCAAGATCATGTACCAAATTCTAGCAGAAACATTTATTTTTTTTCAGATGAAGTACTTGTAATTTTTGTGGAAGGCAGTTTCACACAGCTGTGTCAGTATTACTGGCCACATTTGCTTAACGAAATGACATGCCACAAAATAAAAAACATAAACAAATTTACTTATATCCCAAGTATTTGTAGGTCAAAAAAAGAGGTTGTCCCTGTGCATGCCAAGAAGGCAGATGGAGAAGAGGTTATATAGCTCACTTCATTTTTAGGACCGTTCACAAAATTGCAAAAAAAAAGTGACTATTAAGCTTCATCATGTCTCTCTGTCCGTCTGCCCGCATGGAACTCGGCTCCCACTAGACAGATTTCATGAAACTTGATGTTTTGAAAATTTTTCGAACATCTGTTGAGAAGATCCAAGTTTCATTACAATCTGACAAGAATAACAGGTACTTTACATGAAGACCTGTGTACATGTATTATAATATCTCGCTGAATTCTTAAAATGAGAAATGTTTCAGACAAAAGGTGTAGAGAAAATTAAAATACACATTTTATGCTCAATAACTTTTCCATAAAAATTGTGCTGTTTATGAGATGATTTGGAAAAATATTGCAGAGCCAGACAGGCCACAGATGTCAATGTAATACGGCCCATGTACATTGCACACTGGATAACTAAGACACACACTCCCCTCCCAGGGGACACTGCCTTAACGTAGCACTGTCCGTGCGGGCGGAGAGGGTTTGAGTGCCCCAAAGAAGCTGGGGGCTAAACCGGCGGTAGCTTAGCTACTGGTAGGGTCTCCCAAGCCGGGCAGGCCTCAGCTGAGGGGCCAGACAAAGTGTGTTCCACAACGACCTGTCTGAACCAATAACCTTTCCATAACATCCTTCCTATTCACCCAAGTCAAGGTGTGAGGTATCGTGCCAGGACTGCATGGCACTGGGGTGGAAAAACAGCAGTGCATTTACGATCCCCTCGGGGAACCAGGCAGCACCCCGTTGTATTTATGCCTTCCACCCGTAAGGGGCTCTGGGGGTGGTGACTGTTACTTCCCCATTACTTGTGGGAACAAAATGGACACAGTAATTAATGGACTTGATCAAGGAGTGGCTGAGGCTGTAGACTTGATACAAGTAAGTTCTGAGCTGAGTTCTGATGAACCTGATCAAGGAGCAGCTGTGGCTGCAAACTTGATACTGAGGCTGTAGGCTTTGAGCCTTTCGCTGTTTCTTCTGATGAGGACAGACTGGCTGCAGGTGTCTATACGACTAGACTGCAGTCCAGGCGACTCTCGGGAGTGCAGCGGAAGTAGCTCATTAAAGTAAGAGAAGGTGGTGGCGAGAAGTAGTGGGGGTGTGAGAAGACCCCACTCTTACTCGAGTATTCCACCTTCGATGAATCTGTGAGCCTTTTGCTATCTCTGCTGATGAGGACAGACTGGCTGCAGGTGTCATTATGACTAGACTGCAGACCAGGCGACTCTTGGGAGCGTAGCGGAAGCAGCTCGTTAAAGTAAGAGAAGGCGGTGGCGAGAAGTAGTGGGGGTGTGAAAAGGCCCCACACTTACTCGAGTATTCCACCTTCGATGAACCTGTGAGCCTTTTGCTATCTCTTCTGATGAGGACAGACTGGCTGCAGGTGTCATTATGACCAGACTGCAGACCAGGCGACTCTTGGGAGCGCAGCGGAAGTAGCTCGTTAAAGTAAGAGAAGGCGGTGGCGAGAAGTAGTGGGGGTGTGAAAAGACCCCACTCTTACTCGAGTATTCCTCCTTCGATATACCTGATCAAGGAGCGGCTGTGACTGTAAACTTGATATTGGGGCTGTATGCCCTGAGCCTTTCGCTGTCTCTTCTGATGAGGACAGACTGGCTGCATGTGCCACCAGACTGCAGTCCAGATGACTGTCGGGGTGCAGTGGAAGTAGCTCATTAAAATAAGAGAAGGCAGTGGCGAGAAGTAGTGGGGGTGTGAAAAGACCCCACTCTTACTCGAGTATTCCACCTTCGATGAACCTAATCACGGCTGTGGCTGCAGACTTGATAATTGAAAGACTAAGGGTTAGCACAACAAGCCTAGGGCTGTGGTGCATCCGGAGCTAATGCCGATGGGCCCATAGAGGGGCTGTATGCTCTGAGCCTTGCGCTGTCTCCTCTGATGAGGACAGACTGGCCGCAGGTGTGACAAACTGCAGACCAGGCGACTCTCGGGACCGCAGCGGAAGCAGCTCATTAAAATAAGAGAAGGCGGTGGCGAGAAGTAGTGGGGGTGTGACCAGACCCCACTCTTACTCGAGTATTCCACCTTCGATGAACCTGATCAAGGAACGGCTGTGGCTGCAGACTTGATAATTGAAAGACTAAGGGTTAGCACAATAAGCCTAAGGCTGCGGTGCGTCCGGAGCTAATGCTGACGGGCCCATAGACACAGAAGAAGAAGAAGAAGAAGACACACACTCAGAATATGTAATACATATTGCTTTTCCACAGCAACATGACAAAGCTAGTAGTTACTTTTCTCAATTTTGCAAATGTGCCTAAAAATGATACAGAATGGACATTTAATATGAGTATTTATCAAAGTCAGACTGACCATTGTAGATTGCTGTTGACATAAATGGAAGAAAATGAATCCTTCAGATGGCAGAATTGTGACACAGTCGTTGCTTTATATATGTAAATTTGCTATTCTTGGTTTCCGTTATCTTCAAATGAATCTCCAACAACATATTACAGTGAGTTTTCTTCAAAAAATTTCAAATGTTACATTGTTGCAGGCTTCATACAGCTTCATTGTATCTGGCCCATACAAATCACACCACAAATTACCTCAGCCCATGCCTCATGATTATATCAGCAACATCTTGCAAAGCGCGACTTTTCTATTTTGTTTTCCACGCATCTATGGCTCCCCCCAAAAAAGATAAGTGATGTCAGCAATGTAAGTGGAAATGAAAAAGCTGTAAATGCAGAAAATAACAATACATAATTCATTAAAATGATAAAAATACACATGTATCAGAGTCAATGACATTAACGAACATCTCAGGAACGTAAATCTTACAAGTACAGGCCTATGTCTGTAATGGAAACTGCATTAGTTTACATAAAAATTACAATCTTCAGTACAGTATATTTGCCAGTACCACCTAAGTAAGGCAAGTGTTTAGTTTTCTACAGTACATCAGATTTAGCACCACATCTGAATCTTCATGAGCACTGAAAGTGTTTTTAAGTAGTCCTACAAATCACTAGTCTGAACCTAAAACACTTATTTAGTAACCTGTAACCTCCTATAATCACAGGCAAACATACAACTAAAGTTATATTCCTGCAGTACATATCAACACCACTTTTATCTGGTAGCCATAAGTATCATTTGGTCCTCTTTATGACTGATGCATAACAACACTACAGTATATATACTTTCCTGAAGTCACAGAAGTCTAAATTTATATCATGAGAGCTTCAGTACCCTTGAAATACTGTATATCAAACTTGCTTTGTATTTAAATGCATATGTACACACTGGTCCACTGATCTGCGTGACCACTTGTTATATCCAGGGGCCCATCTCCTTCTCTAGTAGTGAGGCAGCATCAGAACGCCCCATAACCCTCAAGATGTTGAGGAGATCCGTCACAGCTGTGGCATCTCTGTGCCTTGCTTCCCACAGATCCAAAATGTGCTCCGTTGGGCTGGCTTTCGTTGCAAAATAGTTGATGTACCTGGTAAGGATTATTAGTTCCCAATTACAGAACCAGTGGAAATACAAAGTTACACACATACGAATCACAAGAAGATCACAAATTTTTATATATATTATGTTCAGTAATTGACTACAATATACAAATAATAACAATTAAATAAAAATGTTTTAATTCAGTAATAAAATACTGAGTGTTGTATTTACCCCAAATATAAGCTGATGGTTCATACAAGATCACACTCTTCACAATCTTCAGTTTTCCGGAAAATGTGTATACTGAACATGAGTAACTTCATGCACAATTATAAGGTGCCCCCCCCCCCCCTTTCAGAAAAATTAAGAAAAGATTTTGATCTTATATTTGGGTAATTTTCAAACAAGGCTATTTAAAAGCAATCAATTAAATAAGAACCCAAAAATGTGGTTGAGTGAATATCACTATTGATGAAATGAAAATGGTTACAGCGTACGAAAAGGCATGCATGTAGGAATGCATTAAAAACAAGTTCTGGGGAGTTTTCATTATAAAATTTCCTCTAAGAAGTATAATTGTTTGGGACACACTTTCATGTTGCATGTGGAATGCTCCTAGAGTTATGATGACACTGACTTACCTATCAACATTGAGGCTCTGTGCCAGCATTCTCCAGTCATTACCTCGAGCATTAGGAGGATCCAAGCTCAGACACAGCTGTTTCCGAAGCGAACGTTGGAATCTAGGATATGCAAAGAAGAGAAGAAATTTTATGCTTTAATGTGCTTCATCCTTCCACTAGACATACAGATTTCAAATAGTATACAAATATGTGTAAGATATCCACACAATCAGACTTGTGCTAATACTCAAGATACTATTTTTCACTTTACAAGAGAAATATATCAATTGATATTTTTTTATTATGACTGCATACATTTAAGTTATCAAAGAGTTCTAAAAAAATAAGTTCAAATATTCAGTGCAAATGGTAGTACACAGATTGTATCATGTTCGCTATATTAATTCAGTTTCAATGACAGCATCACCAGAGTTTGGTAATTCAGAGCCATTCAGCCACTTCCGGTAGACAAGACACTGTTGCAAAGTTTTAAACAATTTTAGACTTCACTTTAAACTTCACTACTGCATATGAAATAGTAAGATGTAAGACAAAACATTAGGTACATAGTAGTCAAAATTTATAAGCCAGAACACTTAAACAAAAGCTGAGAGATAACCTAAAAAAATGTAAGGGATTAATGAAATATACTTAAAACAAACTTAAGATCAGTACTTTATTCAACTGCAGTACTATAATTCCTCATGCACTAAGGCACAAGAATAATTGACAAACATAGTTACTCAATCTGATTTAGGGTTTCCAGGTTTTTTTTTTTTTTTTTAAGAAATTTTTGTCGACAAAATTAGTTTTAAAAAATACAAGAAAATTCAAATTGTCTGATATTTTAATTGTACTTATCTTGACATTTTGCCCTTTTTAACAATTGTTTATCCATTTTACATACTGAAGGAACTCTTTACATGTAAAAGAGAAACCTACTTACAGGCAAATTAAAAATATAAACAGTAAAATCAACCAAAAAACCGTAAAGCTTACAGGGGGGGGGGGAACGTAGGACCTGGCAACCCTAATCTGATTGTTACATCGGATTGCTGTATTCATGTGAAATAACTGGAGCCATTATACTTTTGTAATAACAAGTTCATGTTACCTGTATCAGTATATGGCATTCAGTTTCATATTGATTTGAAGACAAAAGTCTGAACTTTTCATTGACAGGTATACTTCCAGGTTGGAGCTTGGAACCAAGAGGGGTAGAAGAGAAGGTGACTGCATACCCCACACAACACTGGTTTTGGTATAATGTTTGATATACAGATCCTACAGGTACCTGAAAGGTGATGTCATATTTGGATCCAGCGTTGTTACCATTGAACTGCAGCCGCTGCTGGTCGTCACAGTGAGGGCTCGTGGTTGGCGTGACAGTGCTGGGCTGCTTGGCACCTATATACAGAAATTACTTTCAGAGAAATATGTCTGGAATTTCTTTCACATGCTTTGTGTGCCAGGCTCACATCTTGTAATTTCAAGTTTCAATTTTTCTGTACTAATTTTCATTTCACTTTTGAAGGTGTTAGGAGATGACAAAATTGCCTCATCTATTGATTATATTAAAAAAAACAGCAGTATAAAAGGAGTCTTCTAAAATGGGGCCATATATACAGTGCCTCCCATAAATCCAAGCCCTCATCCATAACTCAGAGTTATGTGGAGATGGTAGCAGGTGTGGAGGGTTGCCCTGATAGGGGTTACTCTGACACATGCTGGCAATCCATACTCTGGGACACCTGGGAGGTGGTAACAGGTGTGGAGGGGATATCCTGTAGATGGTCACTAATGGTGGCTAACGGGCTCTGGTCTACCCAAGCCAGGTGGAAGATATCATGCCTAAGGCTGCATGGCACTAGGGTAGTCAATAGCAGTGTCATGAACAATCCCCTTGGGGAACCAGGCCATTGTATGTAGGCCTTCCATCCGCGTGGGACTCCGTGGATGGTGACTGTTTTCCGCGTGTTTTTGGGAGAGCTGGGGACTCTGAGAGATGTGAATGAATGCATGTGTGGGAACTCTCCACTTCCCACTAAACAGCACAGTACACTTTCCGCTTCTGTAGCAGTTTCTCCGCTGTCCACAACAGCACGGCTACAACGTGCTAAACAGTAAACTTTCCGTTCTCCGCTTTCCGCTAAAGCCAAGAGGGGAGCATGATAAACGGCCCCCAACGAAGAAATAAAGAAAGCGATGAGGAAGGAGATGAAGGAGAGCACTGGGCGGAGCCCACCTACGTCAAGCAGCCAATCACAGCACACCAGATCTTCAGGGGCTAGATATAAAAGGAGCCCAGTTCCACCAACGAGTTCAGGGGGTATTCAGAGGGGGAGGTCAGTCTGAGCTGCAGAGGAGTAAAGACGTTCCAAGAGACCGAACCTGCGAAGAAGCGATAGTCACTGCAAGAAGAAGCGAGTGAGGAAACGGAGCTCGCCAACGTGCTGTCTCTACTTCTCTGGGAAGCGGAGCAGCGTTGCAAACGTGTAAGGTGCCCCCTGCTGCAAGCTTAATGCTGAAGCAGGAGGAACTAGCCCTTCTGAGGGCTATATCATCGGTGCAGGGTACCCAGCCCTCTTGCAAGAGCTGAGGAAAGCCCTTGCAGCCAAGAAGAGGCGAAGGCCGCTGCGTGCAGCAAGGCCAAAACGTCTTGCGTGGTGCTTTCCAAGCGTCATGCCACCACCACCGGGGCCAGGAGCGTGCCACCATCGTCTCCCAGGAAGGGACCGCAGCACATCACGGGGAAAAGGAAGGCTGAGTCTTCTGGCTCGGATGGCCTGACCACCCCGGCCGCTAGACGCCCAGCGCCCGACCCACCGGGCACCTCTGGTGCCCCGACACCATCGAAGAGCCGGCAGCAAGCACACACGGCAGGTAAGCCAGCGTACGCTGCAGTAGTAGCCGGGAGTACCAACCCCCATCAGCAGAGTGGGCAGCCCAAGCCCATAGCCACTGGTTCGGACTCTTCCGAACCTGCTGCCTCCTCCAAGGCAGCTAACAGGCGCATGTCTGTCGACATGTCCGGGCCTCTGTGCAGCATGCCAGCTGGCACCACTGAGGCTGGGGCTTGGACTCCTGTCTTCGTAACAGGAGTCACCGACACGCGCGGCTTTCTCGCGTGGTTAAGGACTTTATGTCCCAGTAGTCTGTCCGCCCAGATAAAGAGCGAGAAATTAATGATCGTGCCGGGGACTGCCGACGGGTTCAGAGCCACAGTCAGTGCCCTCCGATCCCTTGACAGGAGCAAGGGTGTGACCTTTCACACTTTCTCTCTCCCAGAGGATCGTTGTGTACGCCTGCTGGTAAAAAACCTCGGCAAACAGATGCCTGAGAGCGTCGTCCGGGAGGAGCTTGAGGCCCTGGGAATCCGTGTCCAGGGCGTCATGCAGCTCCGCTCTGGGCGCCGCGATCAGGACGCCACACGCGATCGATCCCCCACTCCACATTTTGTGGTGTCGGTGGCTAGAGGCCCAGAGGTGCGATCCCTCTCTGAACTCTGCGGCTCTGTAGAGTCTCTGTAGAGACGTACGTGGCCCCCAAGGCCCCGCTTCAATGTTACCACTGCCAACGCTTCGGCCACTGCGGATACACACCCCCGTTTGTTACCTGTGGTGAACGCACCCCTCCGGGGAGTGCTCTACTCCAAGGCAGCAGCTTAAATGCTGCAGCTGCGGGGGTAACCACACAGCAAACTACCGGGGCTGTGCAAAGTGGAAGAAAGCTAAGGCCGCGCTTACAAAGCGGACGCCAGCTCCACGCGTCCACACGAACGGTGCAACCGGTCGCTCGGCTTCAGCAGAACAGAAGAGCTTAGGCCCTGAATGGTTTCATGTGGTGAGGGGGGCGGGTAGTGAAAACCACCACCCCATCCCAACCTGAACCCACTCTCAAGCCGGCCGCGGCCCCTAAACAGGGCAAAGCGTCCGCAAGCAGGAAAGAGGTTAAGGCTGCCCAACCTGCCGTTGCGGCCTCTCAACAGGCCCCAATGAAGAAACAGACGATGACTGGTAAATCATCGCCTCCACCTAAGAACACTAATCCTGCTTCCATTCCACCTCCCAACCAGTCACCAATTGAGGAGATATCTGATCTGCTCGACAACCTACCCGTAAACGCGTGTGTGGAGCTGACACGACGGCTCCTCACAGCGGTACCCACCCTCCCTTCAGGTGCAGCACGCTCGCGGGCTGTCCTGAAAATTGTTATCCTATTTGTAGCCGAGTATGGCAGCACACCCTAAGGCAAACAGTGCTTTCGCACTGTTTGCCTTAGGGTGTCCTGGCGGCTTACCTTTCGCCCTCCCGGCCCCTAATCGAAGCAGATCTGTCTACCTACCTAAGCGGAGGGCTTCCCGTCCCGATGGCGGGGGTCCTGAACGCCAAGCACGTGGAATGGAATTCGAGGCTAATCACGACAAAGGGCAGGCGCCTGCGTGATTACGCCAATGATAATTCCTGTTTTATTTATGGGCTTGAAACACCCACCACTATCCCATATAATTCCTCTGCTACCCCTGATGTCCTAGACATAGTAATAACTAACAACCTAGTCATCCCAGTGTATCTGACAACGTGCTCTGTACTAAGCTCTGATCAATTCTCTGTACTGATCGACACGAGAAGTCGATCATCCTTTCTTAATCTCCCGGACCGCCCGGAATTCAGAAGGACCGACTGGGTCAAATTCCAGGCCTGCCTGTAAGACAGACTTCCGTCCACCCCGAAACTGCGTAGCGGGTGGAAATCAACAAGTGTGTAGATGAAGTGACCAGCGCTATCACTTAGGCACTAGCAGCGTCAGCCCCCAGGAGACGCCCTCGTGACGACCCACGACCCCCAATACCGGCACGTATTCAGGATGATATACGCCTGAAACACCGGTTGAGGCAGTGGCAAATCACTAGGGACCCTGATCTAAAAGCTGAGGTCAACCGCCTTCAGCGGTCGGTGACACACCAGCTAAAAGAGTGGCGAAATGAGCAGTGGAGTGCCACACTGGATAGCCTAGATTCCGAGGACCAATCACTGTGGAAGATGACAAAGCGGGTGATGAGAGTGCCCACTCCCTCTCCACCCCTGGTCATGCCGAAGCCCTGGCGGACTGTCTTGAGGCTCAGTTTGAGCCGGTAAACGACCCGTCAGATCCGGCAGTTATTGAGATGGTTGGCGAGGCGCTGCAAGCATACTCTTATACACCAACAAGCGAGCCCAAGTTAACCAACCCCGCGACCTTGAGACCCCATCCGGGGTCTCAAGGTCGGCAAGGCGCCGGGCCCGAACGGTATTGCGAACAGGGCTCTGAAAGCAGGAATGGCTAAACAGACCAAGGGACGTCGACTTGCGTTCCGCGCAAGTCTCCGCCCTTAGTTAGCACTTTGGTTGGTTGGCAACGAATTTATTCAACGATCAGTCAACATCCAGGCAGCAGCAATGGAGTAAGCTCGTCATTCAGACACCAAAGGAGTAGAGCTGTATACACATCAAGCCTGCTGTAGATGAACACAGTAACCTGCACCACAAGGGCGGCTGTATCTCTCTCCCCCTCGTTTACAGCAGCAGCCAGTACTGGTCAGCGAGCTTCTCTCTCCGCTCCCACTTCAAGGCACCACCATACAAGCGCACTTTCACGTGCGGCTAACTCAATACAAACGATCTCACTTGAGATCCTGTATATTTGCTGAAGTTATAATAAATAAGCTGAGTGGAAGTTACTACTGCATTATTTCTTGTAAAAGAAACCTGCAAGCATCCACCACACATGATTAAACAAATGGTTGTGGAACCGGGGCATCTCTATTTATGGGAGCTCCACAAGGGGAACCTACAGTAGACTTCAAGAGTCTCAATCCATTTTCAGGATGGGAAGTGACTTCATGAAACCTAAATATAATTTTTAGTCATTTTATATGCCTATTTTTCTATTCAGGGAAGGCTGGATCCTATGAAGGTAAAAGGTTTTGTCTGGTTTACAGACGGCTCTGGGAGAGGATAGGGGACTGAGGCTGGGATCTGTGGGCCTAAAATGAGGCTCTTCTTTTCTCTGGGTAAAGAGATATGTAAAATAAGGCTCTGGAAAGGGGCATCTCTCTCCATAAGTGGCTCCGTTGGGGGAATGTGGAGGGGGATCCTTTACTGGGGACTTTGAGAGACAGGTAACTATTTGAAGAGTTCCTCTACCAGGGTCTCTGAGAGATATGTACAAGAAGGCTCTGGAAACAAGCATGTCTCTCCATAGAGGCCCTGTTGGGGGAACATGGAGGAGGGGCTCCTTTACCGGGGACATTGAGAGAAGGGTAAATTTTATTTTTATCAGGAGACTGTTCACTAGCGACTTCGAGAAATACATAAAAAAGGGCTCTGAAAATGTGCATGTCTCTCTATAGGGGCCCTATCGAGGGAATCTGGAGAGGGGGGGGGGGGGGGGGCTCCTATACTGAGTACTCTGAGAGACGTAATAGAAGGCTCTGGAAACGGAGCATTTCTTTTTATGGGGGCTCCTTAAGGGGGACCTCAAAGCACTTAGCAAGGGAAGGCTCAGCCAATATGTTCACTGGGCCGGAAACTGTACGAGTATTAAATATAATCTTCTGTGGCCTTATGTTTGGCCACAACAGTCTACCAAAGCATCTGCATGTGATGGACTTTGTGATTATCTCACATGAAGGAGTGGGAAGGAATTTGAGTCGTCTTTCCATATATTATGTGAGCATGATGCTTTAGCCACACTTGGATATTTCTTTGTGGGCTCGGGTAAGCTGGACCCAGAGGTTATTAGGAAAACTCATCCAGATGAATCCTGGCATTTAGTAAGGTTGTAGGACATGGATAAGGTTCTTTCCTAAAGAGGAAAGTTTAGAGAATAAGGGGGCACAATGAGCCTATTTAAAAAGGCCTACGTGCATCCAGTCTTTAAGGGCTTGAACCCATTATATATTCTATTCTATTATAATCATCTACAGCAGACAATCCAAATGCGTCTTCTTCAAGTAACACTCCTTATGCAATGGTAAATGAGTTATAGTAGAAGATGAGAAGATGTAATCAAGTGGTTAACAAAACATGTTGTCCATTCAGAGATAAAACAATAAACAGTCTATTGGGGTGGGGCATGTTAAGGGGGCTGTCACACTAATGGGTGGGCAGAAAGAAAGGTAAAGGTAAAATTCACCCAACAGGCCATGAAGGCCCAGAGTGTGAGTAGAGGTATAGCTCTACCCTTTCTTTAACCTCGACGCTAGATGGGGATGGGTCGTCAATACCACGCTCCGGCCGCTTTACCCTGGAAAAGAGACCTGGTATCTATTGTACAGGAAGCTGGGTGGACCCCAGGGCTGCTCTGGATGGGTGAGGAAAATTTCGCCATCACTGGAATTTGATCCCCGGACTGTCCAGACTTTGCTATGCTATCCTGGCCCACAAAAGAAAGCAAGCAAGAAAGAAAGAAAGAAAGAAAAATCTTTACATCACTTGAGTAAATGACAGATGTATTACATATGCAAAAGGAAACATAGCCTTTAACTCTGATGCACAGTACAGTGAAACCTCTATCCATCGTTCCCGTTACCGTCGTTGGCCTGCATGTATCGTCTGCCTTATTTGGTCCCGAAATTAGCCCCATATAAAATAACACTATTTTTCCCCGCCTCCATTGTTCCTCGAACTGTCGTTTTCCCGCACCAATAGTTGAAAAATCATGGTCCTGATGCAACATTTTCCCGCACTGATAGATTTTTTTATAAATTTGAAGCGATGGTTTAGTGCGCTGTGCGTGCATTGCTTTCTTAGTGCCACCTGGATTGGCTCCATAAAAAATTATGGAGTGCATTCTGTACTCTTTGCTCTCCATCCTTTTCTTTGGACTAGATGAAGACTTGCAACTCTGTTGTGGAGCTTTACTTCATTGCAAGTGGTTCTGTGCGTTCTGGTGTGCTTCATAGTTTCATACGTTACCCTGGTTTAATCATTTCCATCCTTTATTATCCTTTTCCTATAATATTTTATTTCTGTTATTAATTCATTCCTGTTTTTATTACTTCATTATATTTTATTCCTGCTATTTATTTTGAAATCCGTGGACCATGCCCCAACCTAAAAAGCAAGTGAGAACTCTGCACGAGCGATTGAAAATAGTAGAAGAGGTGGAGAAGAATCCTGGAGAGAAACGTGTCGACATTGCCAAATGCCTTGGGTTGGCTCCAAGCACACTAAACTCCATATTCGCAAAGAAGGACGAAATCCGAGAGCAGGCAGAAAAATGTGGTAACGCCAGTAAGAAGAGGAAAATAGGTAGGGAGTCAACATTCGCCGAGTTGGAAAGAGTACTCTTCTCGTGGTACCAGCAGGCAAGGGCGTCGAATAACCCAATTGATGGAACCATTCTTCGTGGAAAGGCGAAAATGATTGCAGCGCAGCTGAATATAGAAAATTTCACTGCATCCAACGGCTGGATAGCGAGGTTTAAGGACTGGCATGACCTAGTATACAAGAAGTTAGTCGGAGAAAGTGTGGCAGTGGACGGAGAAAGTGTGGCAGTGGACAGCGAAAGCACGGAAGCGTGGCTGGAAAGACTGCCATCTTTGTTGGAGGGCTACGAACGTGATATTTACAACGCGGATGAGACGGGGCTCTTCTACAACGTGCTTCCTGATAGAACCTTGGCTCTCAAAGGAGAGTCTTGTCATGGAGGGAAAAACTGTAAAGACAGACTTACTGTTCTACTTTGTGTTAACAGTGATGGAACTGACAAACAAGTGCCGATTGTTATCGGAAAATCTCCGAAACCGCGATGTTTCAAGAATGTAAAAAAATTACCCACCAAGTACCACGCGAACAATAAAGCGTGGATGACCACAGACATTTTTTCTTCATTTCTGCGTTCATTAGACGCAAGTATGGGTGCACAAAACAGGAACATTCTCCTCTTTGTGGACAACTGTGCCGCACATCCAAAGGATACA
The DNA here is from genome assembly GCA_021186555.1 of Reticulitermes speratus. Lineage (NCBI taxonomy): Eukaryota > Metazoa > Arthropoda > Insecta > Blattodea > Rhinotermitidae > Reticulitermes > Reticulitermes speratus. The sequence continues at coordinate 32,212,088 of JAJKFL010000237.1, forward strand.
TCGTTTCTAAGAAATGTAAAAGTCATACGGTACCCGGCAAATTGTACAAGTGTGCTCCAGCCCCTTGATTTAGGGGTAATAAAGTGTTATAAGCAGCGTTATAGAAAACGCCTCATGCAAACAGCTGTTTGCTTAATGGATGCAGGCAAAGATACGAAAAAGAAGATAAACGTGTTGGAAGCTTTGCACTATACTGTGGCAGCCTTGCAAGAAGTAACCCAGCAGACAATCGAAAATTGTTTTCGGAAAGCTGGTTACGTGCAGGGACAATCTTCAGGCGATAGTGATGTCGTATTGACCAACGATGACGACAATTTCCACCAAGACTGGGAAAAGTTCAGTGGCATGAACAAAGGTAAATTCGAGGACTACGTCTCTGTGGACAGTCACGTGGCAACCTGTGGTGTAGAAACAGTGCAGGAGCTGTGCGTGAGCCCCGTGGCGTCCGGGAGTGTGGAGCGGGAAGAAGGAGAAGAAGAAGCTGGCGAACCCGAAGTTGTGCCGAGCTTTGCTGAGACGCATGAAGCGCTGATGAAAGTAAGATCTTTCTTTTATGCGCACAGCACGAGTGACAGTGATCGTGAAAGTGTTCTAGGCCTTGAAAAATCGTACTTTGAATTGAGGAGGAGTAAAGTTTGCTCAAAACAAACGTCAATGAAAGATTTTCTCAGCAAGAAGTAATAATTATCATTAAATTGTTCTTATCTATAATTTTTAATGGTTTCCCGGTACTATCATTTCCCGTATGTATCGTTCAAATTTTCCGGTTCCCTGAAAAACGATGGATAGAGGTTTCACTGTAATGAAGCTCCATACATTTTAAGTCAATTCATTATCGGACATCAAGCTATGCTCTACATTGTGGACATATTTATGAAATAAGGCAGCTAATACAAACCACATTTATGCTGGGAGTAGAAGTGTGAAGATCAGTGTTAACTCTAAACATCTGGCGGTGTGTCTGGCTTCCCTTTTGGCATGCCAGTATTCGGAAGGCCACTGTATGCGTCAGTCTGTCAGTGCGCTCCAGTGTGAAGGAGCAGTGCAGGTGATTGTGCGATGAACTCCAAATGTGATGGAATGGAATTTCCTAGATGTAGTACAGAACATCACTAATCAACTGTTTCTGTCCAGACATCCAGAAACATACTCATAGCAAAAGCCTGAAGACTTACATAAACAGTTAATGCCTTTCCAAGTTAATGCCTTTCCACAGAGATTCCTTCTGTGTTGCAACATTCTGATTATGGATTTCTGTTTGAATCAGTCTATAAGGCCACATGAGCACCAAATAAATAAATAAATGCCAACATATGTGTAAAGAAAGATGTCAAGCAGTACCAATTATAATCATAAACCCATATACACCACATGCTTCTTTCACATCATACAGTTAATGTTCCAGGAAATAAATTGCACATTATCCACTAACTAACTAATTAACTAACTCCATGGAGCAGAGTCCTTCTTGAGAAGCTAACAGGTCCTCAGCTAGTCAAGAAATTCCCTGCATTTTATGCAACCCGAAGGTTCATTACTGCATTCACAAGAGGCCACCACCTGTCCCTATCCTGAGCCAACTCAATCCAGTCTATGCCCCCCCTTCCCACTTCTTGAAGATCCATTTTAATATTATCCTCCCATCTATGCCTGGGTCTTCCACGTAGTCTCCACAAATTCATAAATGTTTTGAACCTCCTGAATAATGACGTTTGGCACATATTATTGAATTCCAATACAGGAAAGAAAATTAGAGGGAGGCAACAAACCTTTTTGACCCCGTACAGTCCTGTTTACTGCCTTCAGATACATTTAGTGGGAATGTGTAGACTTGCACAGATTTTGCTTACACACTTCTTTAAATGTGTCTGGATACTGTGTAGAAAAATATGAATCAGGCAAGTTTCATGCAGCTGGCACCACAGGAATAAATCCAGAGTAACATAATGGTAGCCATTTGGATGCCAAGTTGTGTCCAACAAAATGGATCGGTATAACCACACCGAACACAAAGTTGATCAACAATATGAAATTCAAACTCACACATCCCAAACATAACCAAATATCCTAGTATTATTATTATATGAAGTTTTTCACTTAGGTTACTGATTGCAAGTACATGGGTAAGTATGTCTAGCAGATTATTCTCATCCCTGGCTCTACCAGTTCAAGTTACATACGTATATCAGTCAATATCAATGAATCACCTAATGACGAAGTACCTAAAACCTCCAAAGGGGCATGCTTAAGAATGAATATATAATTAACTTAATAATTATAAAAGACGTTGTCAACAAATTATTATTAACACTGTTACTCAGTTATATCTGTCAGATATACATACCTGGTAGTCAGCCTGGGGCTTGCTCTTCCACCCTGGACCAATATCTTCCATACTGAGGCATAAACTAGCACCACCATCTTGGAATAACAAGGTCTTTGGTTTGTCCATTAGGCATCCACCTAACTTCTTCTCCATTTGAAGCACTCCCTGCATCAAACAAGACTTATATACATCTTAGAAACAGCAAATATATGTTTACGTAATCAACAACTCTCAAATAGGTCTACCGTTAAAACTGTTGCAAAGTTAATTACAAGTCATTCTTTCTAAATGCTGCTAATTCCATTCTTAGATCTCAGAATTTAGTCCATTCCAAAGATACTGGGAAGATTCTTTTTCCATCTGGCCATAATAAACTGTTGTTTCACATTTATTTAAAATGTAGATCGGTCAAGAATTAATGGCACATTATCATAAAGACCAAAGTAGTTATTCTTCTGTAACTCGGCTCCTATTCCAGGAAGTTTCATGAAGATCTAAATGTCAGTCACCCTGCACATTGGCTACACACAATGCAAGTTTGGTTTAGATCGGTCAAGAATTAAGGCTATCTTACATGATGCCCAAAGTAGTTATTTCCCTGTAACTCGGCTCCTAATACAGGAAACTTCATTATCATACACAAATGGGTCACACCGCATATTGACAATCCATGATAAAGGATTGGATTAGATTCATCATGAATAAAAGGCTATTTACATAAAGACTAAAGTAGTTATTCCTCCATGACTTGGCTCCTAATACAGTAATTTTCATGAAGATCCAAACCTTGGTCACTGCAAACATTGTCTACACATGATCCAGGTTTTGTTTATATTAGTTAAAAATTATAAACAATTTACATAACGGCCAAAGTAGTTATTCCTCAGTAAACTCGATCCAATTAGAGAAAGCTCCATGAAGATCCATACTTCGGTCACTGCAGAACCTGGCTACACCGATCCAAGTTTGGTTTAGATCGGTCAAGAATTAAGGGCACTTTACACAAAGGACAAAGTAGTTATTATCCCGTAACTTGGCTGCTATTACAGGAAACTTCATGAAGATCCAAATTTCTAACTGCGCACATTGGCTGCACATGACCCAAGCTTGGTTTAGATCTGGTCAAGAATTAAGGGCACTTTACATAAAGACCAAAGTAGTTATTCCTCCTTACCTCGGATGCTATAACAGGAATCTTCATGAAGATCCATATTTGTATCACTGCACACATTGGCTACACATCACCAAAGATTGATTTAAACGGTCACATATTAAGGGCACTTTACGTAAAGGCCAAAGTATTATTTCCACTGTATCTCGGCGGCTATAACAGGAATCTTCATGAAGATCCACATCCCTGTCACTGCCCAAACTGGCTACACAAACCCAAGATTGGTTTAGATCGGTGAAGAATTGAGAGCAGTTTACATAAAGGCCAATTTATTTACTCATCCATATCTCGGCTGCTGTTACACGAATCTTCATCTAGATCCACATCTGTGTTACTGTGCACATTGGCTACACACTGCCCAAGATTTGTTTAGAACAGTCAAGAATTAAGTGTACTATACATACAAGCCAAAGTAGTTATTCGTCGGTATCTCGGCTGCTATTACAGGAATCTTCATGAAGATCCACACGTCCGTCACTGTGTACATTGTCTTAAGTGACCCAAGATGCTTTAGCTTGTTCAAAAATTAAGGGCGCTTTACATATGGGCCAAAGTAATTGTTCCATACTTCTCTGTTATTACAGGAGTGTTCATATAGATCCATATCTCGGTCACTGTGCCCAGTGGCTACAAACAACTTGAAGTTTGATTTACATCAGTCAAGAATTAAGGGCACTTTACATATATACCAAAGTAGTTATTCCTCCGTATCTCGGCTGCTATTACAGGTATCTTCTTAAAAATCCATACCCATATCACTGGGCACATTGGCTACACATTACCCAATACTGGTTTAGATCAGTCAAGAATTAAGGTCACTTTACATAAAGGCCAAAGTGGTTATTCCTCCATATCTCGGCTGCTATTAGAGGAATCTTCATGAAAATCCGTATCTCAGTCAATGTGTACATTGGCTACGCGTGACCCAAGTTTGTTTTAGATTGGTCACAAATTAAGGGTACTTTACATAGAGGCCGAAGAAGTTATTCCCCTGTAACTCGGCTCCCAGTAGAGGAAGCTTCATGAGGATCCATGTCTGGGTCACACTGCACATTGTCTATCCAGGTACCATGTCTGGTTTAGATTGTTATGAATAAGCAGCATTTTACGTGAAGTCCAATGTGGTTATTCCTCCGTATCTCCGCTGCTAATAAATAAATCTTCATGAAGATCCAAATCTGTGTCACTGTGCACACTGGCTACACAACATCCTAATTGGTTTGAGATCAGGCTAGAATTAAGCACTTTACATAAAGGGAAGTATAGTTATATTCCTCCATAACTCGGCTCCTATTCCCGATATTTTCATGAAGATCCATGTCACATTCACTGCATACATTGTCTACACAGAACTAAGTTTGGTTTCTATCAGTTACAAATTAAGGCACTTTACAAAAAGAGCAACTGCGTTATTCTTCCATAACTCTGCTCTTATTACAGTGTGTTTCTTGAAGATCCGTATTTCTGTCACTACACTCAATTATGTAGTTTTGCACTGTGTTTTCCATACGAAATTAAACTCCCTACGCACATTTCTTAATGCAAGATGGAACACAATGTAACAAAGGAGAGCAAGTAAGCGAAGCTGGAAAAGAAAATGATGACGCGTTGGAAATGATCTGTTATGTGACAGTGACAATGTAGATAACAAAATGTCCATATTACATTAAATTAAGCCCCTCTCCCTCGAAACAAGAGACACATGACTACTCCTGTACATGTATTATAGACAGTGATGAATGAGAGTTAACTGTCAATTCTGAATTGCTATGTATGATATAGTATAAAAAGTAGCGACAGTTAATGGAAGGGAGTGATATCCACCCACACACCAAGAATCAAAACAAGAGCTGCAGGAATCAAAGCAGGTCCCAGCTGCAGCATCATGAGCTCTGACTTACTTTATTTGTTTCTCACGATCAAATGCGTAACAACTGTTAATGAATGAAACAGGTACACACAGCTGCTTCTTCAGGGACATGCGAACACTTTTCCAGGATCAAGAAAGAGAAGATGGAAAAATGTTATTTTGGATGAAATGGATTGGACTTATTGCCTGTTTGCTACACACATTCATCATCTGAAAACCAAGAATTGCATCTTACTAGTACCCAAGAAAAAACGCACAATATTTCTAACCTTCTGAATAATATTACAGTCAGTGTGGCTGTCTCAGTACAGCGTACTGAAATGCATAAAAACATGTCCTACTGAAATAACAAAATTTAAAAGTATATTTAAAAACTCAGTTGCAAAATCTTTCTTCTTGGGTAAATAGTTGTACTACAGGAATAGTCTGATAAATTTCCAGTCATATTTATGTCCGTTAAGAAAGAGAAAGATGATAAAAGTATCATTATTCTGTGAATTCTTGTAATTTCAAAGTGAATGAAGAGCACTACTATACTACAACATGTTATCTCTGTTCCTCTTACCTCCAGGGCTGCCATGCTGTCCTCTAATGTGTATACCCTAACATTATAATCAAGTGACTGTGGGTGGAGTATTGGTGACGGGGCAAATACTGCTAGTCTAAGCATCTTCACAGCCTTGTTGCAGCTTCCAGCTGATTCCCCAACCAGCACAAAGCGAGTGAGCTGATCTGTCACCAGATACACTTGACCATGGTCCAACTGTGTAAATACTGGCGTGTTGATTGTCTCCTCACCCAATGTCACAACTTTCTGCAATGTTAAACATTGAAAAGTCTTAAAAATCTGTGATGAATGTGTGTCATTATGCTGCCATATATATTCAACATTTTCTATCCTCCGATTTATAAGCTGTCTTTGCTTCCACCAACATGTAAAACTATGAAACCTGCTCTGTTCGGTCCTTTATAATGAGCTAACCTCTGTCCCCAGAGATAGGGATTACTTCCATCTAAGGGGCTGAACTTCACACTTTCACAGTACTGGCCATTTCTAAATAAGAACTTCAGTTTTTAGTAATATGTTCACCAGGTGCCATAAATGTCTAAAGTTTGAAGTGGTCTTTTACAAAATCTGCTTTTATATGCTGTACATAATCATCAACTACAGACTCTTACTGTACAGTTGGTTCCACGTTAAGTGGGATAATCTGTATATGAACATGTACTGTTTCAAATTAATGGGTGAAATCTGTAATTACATGCACTAATTTCTTAAGATAGTTTATAAAGATCAAACTGGTATTTGTGTAGATACTATTACAGACCAATATAAATTGAAAATGTGATCTTGTGGGTTATAACACCATGTAGTTATGTAGTTCCATGAATGATTATCAATTATTGGAGAAACTTGCTGCCTCCATTAAGGCAGTAGAAATACGGTATGAGTCAAAATTACATTTGCTCACTGAATAGTTTTGGAGATGATTCTGTTACTAAGCAGATGGCAGTTTGACAATTGTGCCAAATACTGACCTGCCACACAGGTGGCTCTTCCGGCTGTGAGTAGCTGCACCAAACAGAAACATTCCAGTGTCCGTGTTTCAGACTTGCACAGTGGTGAAAATTTACAATTACAGGTTTCTTGAATGTTACATTTGCTGGACCACAAATCACCACAGGACTCAGTTGTGTCTGGCGATCTGCCAACAAAGAAAACAGAGTAAATATTTCTGACCTTGGCCTGTTACAATAAATGTGGCTTATTTGAGAAACTTAATTGTATTTGGTTTCCCTCAACATGATGTACTCTGATTGGGCCTCTTTCTGTCTTTGGGTATAAAGATTCTGCCAGAAATCCCAAGTGGGATTAATGGAACATAGGCAACAGCTGTGAGAGGCTAGCAACTCACTGCCTGAGCCATGCTGGTTCAAATTCTACTTGAATTACAGTCTCCCATCATGTTTGTATAAAATATATGAGGGCTGGGATCTGTGGCATAGATAACCACTCTGGGACCTCTTGTGACTCAATAACTGGGGGTCTGCCCACAATTATTAGTGAAGTTTACTCCTGGTTTCATAACAGGGATCTAGATTGCTGCCGTCTGTTAGAAGAATGGAATCCAGTGCAAAAGAACCCACAACAAACTTTAACATTTTCTACATTTGGGAGTCCCCCTGATCTATGGGGCTCCTCCATGTTGTGATCTGAGGGGGCTTTATCTATTCCACTGGTTGGAATGAAAGTAACAACAACATGGTTGGTATATGAATACTTCCTAACCAGTGTCCAGAAGGATTTACAGATCCTCAACCCACTCCCCATTCATGCATTCAGTTTGTTTCCCACATTCACTGAAGGCCAGCAGCAGGCTGTTCTAGTCTTGTCTATAACTGTCACCTTACTACCTGCTATCTGTTCTCTCTCCAGTGAAAGTGCTTCTTCAGAGAGGTTCCTTCATCTTTTACAACAAACTGATATCACAGGGGCTCACTCTAGGAAAATCTGGTGGTTGTTTAAAAGTTTCCCACTGCTACAACGCCAGATAAAAAATCTTTGATACTGGTGACCATATTGCAACGAAAATAGACATGCAGCATGATCATAGGATGAACATGACAATAATTGCTACCTTTCCTGTGATAAATGAAAATAATGCTGCAAGAATATGTGGTTGCAATGTGTACTGAAAGCTAGGCACTGTATACCACAATCAGTGCTGCTTCAAGATTCTAAGGTGTCACAGTATCATAATATCCAGTGTTGGATGCCACTTAAAAGCAGTTCCTCACTGTCCTGAAGCTCTATGCACATTCTCTTCGAGTAAAAAGAAAAATGTCATACCCATACAAAAAAAAAAAAAAAATAGGTAAAATTTAAAGGTATGCCAAATCTAAGTATTCTGATCATGGTGTACAAGAATATTCTTAACTGACATTTGAACACAAAACATTTTGGAAACTGGTAATATTTCTTTCAGACTGTGATGTGTGTGTATATGTGTGTGTGTGTGTGGTGGGGGGGGGGGGGGGTAAAATCATAGTATTTTCATCATTAGACATTTAATCTTATAAGTGAGCACATTTTTGCACAAGTATCATGATAAAACATAACCAGCTGTGTTCTAAAAACACTCCTGAATTAACATCACCCAAGCAGAGACTGTTGGTTAAGTGATACTGTAAGTAAAATTTGAATAAACTATCAGTGGAGAGTAAAATTACCACAGTTGTGTCATCCTACAAAAATACTGATGTTCAAATGTCAGTCTATCCACTTAAGTTTCGTGGCAATGCCACTGTCTAAAGCATTTCTTTCAACGCCCCTTTTAACACCAATAAAAATAAATATTTGACACAACTGTGCTTCAGCATCATAAACCATCAGTAATTCAGTATCCATGCAATAGTACATTTCTTTATCAGCATTGAAGACAACGCACCAGAGAGTTTTGGTCGATGCCTGTCTTCCCGGAGCACAGCAACAAAGATGTCTTCTTTCTGACCTCTTGCCAAAGCCCCTTCAGGCACATTGAGTGAAATTCCAGACTCTGGTAGGCTCAGTCTTGCTCCAGTTGATGTTGCAGTTGCAGAAACAATACATTCTGGATCTACACCAGCAATGACTGATGCTGGAAGGGCTGTTGGTGTGGTGGATTGGGCTGCAACATCGTATGTTGAATCGGGTCTGGAGGCTGCTCGGGAAACAATAACAAAATATAACTTATAAACACTATGTATCCTTTACCTTTCAAACATATATTTTACTTATTATAAACAAAAAAATATCAGTAGTGTAGGATCAGCAAGAACAGTTAACTGGAACTCATAATCCTAAATATGATTCTACAAATCTTAGCACTAAAAGCCCTAAAATAATGGGATTCTGTGGCTCATTTGCTTTACAGATTTCGTGTAGGGCACATTATTCTGGCCCGTTTTGCAAATACAGTACTGCATTTCAGTCATCTGCTACTGTTAAATACATCTGAAACTTAACGGTAAGTTTGTTGCCTCATGTTTGCAAGAATTAAGCTGCTTCATAAAATGTTAATCAATGCCTGGGCCCCCATAAGCAAAAAATACTGAAAAGTTTTGTTGTGATGTTATTGAAACACACATGCACCCAGACCTTAACCTCATTACGTGACAAATTTTGGATTAACCAGACTCCACAGCAGACCAGTACAATAATCTAGTTGATTCATCACATACTTGATTAACTCTAAAAATTGGAAAGACACAAAGGTCTAAAGAAAGTACACTGTTACAAATAAGACAAATGTATTCCAGACACCATACAAATTATTTCACAGAATTCATTGATAATGTTTCCTTATTTACTGGTGGAACTGGCTTGGGATGACAGACCATAATAAAATAGCCTATAATTTTTCATTTGTCTTCATATTATGATTATGTAGGCTGAAAGATATTTATATCATATTATCATCTATGTTTATTATAATAATTAATATACCATTATTTTACAAACTGAAAATATAGGATTTTTTTCCTACTTAACCAATAAGCGTCGACCCAAGGCTCTAGTGAGTTTTCATTAGACTTTCTAAAGGTTCTTATCACTGTGATCGTTTGTCTAGCTCCCGTCATCGACTGTTAAACCTCCCCGACACATGGCGTACGACGCAATGCTGGCAGAGCGTCGGGCGGAGCGTTTGGCCGGCGCTTATCGGTCAAGTGGGAGAAAGAACACTCTATACGTTACTAGCACCTCAGGAAGGTGTATGGAATATGATTAGGGTTTTCCACTACACCACCATTTCGGATGGTTTTTTGGTCTTATAGTGCTCTTTCTTTTTTTAGGTTTGGTATTTTTTTTAGTAAGGTCCACTTTGATTCATGAACTCCACACCTGCTTTCAACACCCATCTCTCTAGATCACAGAAATGTGGCGCTTACACCACGGATAAGAGCACTTCATTTCGTTCACTTACATGAGGAACAGAAGCTGCTTATACTATGGTTAGAATCCGAGTGAAGAGGCTTCTCACTAGATGTCTCTACGGGTGGTGTGGCAGTGACAGGACAACTGCTACTGTCCATGGAATGGCTGGAAGTAGAGGGGGATGTTGGGGGATCCCCCGGGGGACTGCTCAAATGTGGAACATCGTAGTGATGCTCGCTGCAGGAGCGAGATAGCCCGTGCTTGCTATTGGGCGGGTCTGAATACGGATACTCGTAACAAGGTGGCACCGTAACCCACCGACGGTCTGTGTCAAGTCCGGTTGCTGCGAGGGATGCTGCAGAGAAAGGTTCTTCTTGTCGTGCTCCGGGAAGTACTCGGGCTGATATTCTGTAGACAAGACACTTGTAAGTGACCGGGTACAACTCATTAAACCTACTTTCCTACTGCACAAATTGAGGTCTGCGAAATAATCAAGGGTCAACATTACACTCAGTAACATATAAAAGTATATAATCAAACAACAAAATAAAACGTAACCCTTTAAACAGTGGTAATTATACGTACCACCTGCTTTAACATTAAAAACTGAATTTTACGCACACATGTAATTAGGTTTCTCACATAATTCTCAGAAACACAGACATTATTTCCCTGAACATCTTAAACCGAATGGCCTTTGTAAAGTAGACACAGTGTTTCCTGTGAGATAAAAGAGTTGTTACACGAAGTTAGTGCTTGAAAGGGTGGAATATCAGTTTCATCAGCTTGGGTCTTTAACTGTAAACTGCACAGCGATGAGCTGGGATTCAAACTGGACACATCCATGATGCGAGTCAGAAACCACTGAACAGCGATTTACAAAAACTGTGCAAGCCTGACGGAGAAATATTCCTCTTGACAACTTACGACAGGCAGTTACCATCATCACTGCTTTCAACACATTCACAAATTAATTTCACACAGTACCTATTTCCTAACAGCAACTGATTGGTTATGTTACTTTAGAACTTCAACTCAACTGCTGAGGTTACGTTGCATAGGAAGAATTTTGGTAGGATGATAGCGAAAGGCAGATCGGAAGTAGGCGAAAGCAACCGTGGCCTATTTTAAGGTGCAAACTCTGAATGTGTGGAGTAACTGCAAAGACCATCCTCACAGGAGTGGAACCAACGTTATACTTTGAGTGGATACTTTCAAAACATGACGCAGACGCCACTTGGAGATGTGGGTATTACATAGCCTACGATACTTGACCCATGTGAATATTTGTGCAGCGCTGCGTGCTGACAAATGTAATAACTTTGTACTCCGTTCGGTTTTAATAAAAATGTTGGGTACGAAAACGTAGTATAGTGACCAGGCTACGGGCCGGACGTCCAAGGAATCGGGGTTCGACTCCAGGCAGGTCAAGAGATTTATTCTTCGAAACGTCCAGACCCGCTACAGGACCCACCAAGCATCCTGTTCAGTGGATATCGTGGGCTCTTTGCCAGGGGATAGAGCGACAGGGGCGTGAAGCTGATCACTCACCTCCATCCACTGCCGAGGTTAATAATGGGTAGTACTATAAGCCTACCGCCACTTTCTGTATGGCTGTACGGAGATCATACGGACAACTTTACCTTACGTAAGATTCTTTACTACAGTGTATGGGCAAATTAAATTTTGGCTTAAATTAGACAATATGGGCAATCATTCTATAGAATTAAATACATGCAAAGAATTTAGGTTCTGACAGCACAGCTTTGAAGGTTCAAAATCATATCAGAATACATCCCATCTTAGCACCTATATCTCTGAGGGCCATTTTGATATAGACCAGTACGTGAACGGGTAATGAACACGCGCCATGACATTTAGCACCGTTATAAAGAGCGCCCTAGATCACTGGGTTGAGACAATTAGACCTGACAGTCATACAAGCAAGGCAGACGCCAGGCGTCATTTATTAGAAGAGTGCCAAGCTAAGTCACGCGACATTTGGTCCACAGCGTCTTGCTTTTATCCAACAACGTGAACAGCCTGCCAATAAAACAGAATAGATTTAATACTAAATGGCCTTTCCTAGTAAGTGGTCTTGTGTGTGCCTGTGTGAGCGTCTCCTTATATATTTTTTTTAAAAGAAACGCATACCGACCAAGATAAATGACACAAGAGGAAGAGACAGCACCCGGTAAATGCTGGACGCATGTGATTTTTCAAGACAAAGTAAATACGTTGCAGATCTAGGGGGGGGGGGGGGGGGTGTAGGTTTTGGGCACTTTCGCAAAATTCGAAAAACGACTATCAGATTCGTCATGTGTGTCCGTCCGTCCGCATGGAACAACTCGGCTCCCAGTGGACGGATTTTCATGAAATTCGGTATTTGAGTAATTTTCGAAAATCTGTCGAGAAAATAAAATTCAAGTTTCATTAAAATCTGACAAGAATAACGGTTGCTTTGCATGAAGACCAATATACATTTATGATCATACCTCGATCGATTCTTATTAGAACGAGAAATGTTTCAGACAAAATTTGTAGAGAAAATCAAAACACATTTTATGTTCAACAACTTTTTTTTTTTCGAAAATCATACCGTTTATGAGACAGTGTGAAAAAATACTGTAGAGGCGGACAGGCCACAGATGACAATATGGCGCAATGCGCATTACATGCTGGATAACTAAGGCTATAAACACATACTCAGAATATGAATACTGTACTTATTGCTTGTCCATGGCAACAATTGACAGGCGCCTCAGTGTTACGTTATACGTACACTGCCTGTCTTGTTATATACTGGCAAAGAAGTAAAGTGACTGACTGATGAATGTTGCCTACAGTGTCACTATGCAATAATGCCGGTTATTCAACATTTACAAAAATGCTGAATGCGGTAAGGTAGGACACCAGAATACATCTTTACCTGCAAAAGGCGTATTTTTTATTTGACGTGTATTATTTAGATATGAGTTACGTCTGCAGCTCTGCGTACATCCAGTCTGTAACTCAGCTGTTACCGTGTGTGCTGCGACCCTCTTTGTGTAACTGTAGCTACAGCTTTGGATATTCTTTATTTTAACTGTTATAGTGACGTCATTTTGTATTATTTATATGAGTTACGTCTGCAGTTCTGCGTACATCCAGTCTGTAATCAGCTGTTACCGTGTGTGCTGCGACCCTCTTTGTGTAACTGTAGCTACAGCTTTGGATATTCTTTATTTTAACTGTTATAGTGAGTCATTTTGTATTATTTATATTGTAGTTGCAGTCTGCGTAACCAGTCTGTAACTCAGTGTTACGTTGCGACCCTCTTTGTGTAACTGTAGCTACAGCTTTGGATATTTATTATTTTAACTGTTATAGTGACAGTCATTTTGTATTATTTATATATGAGTTACGTCTGCAGTCTGCGTACATCCAGTCTGTAATTTAGCTGTTCGACTTGCACTTGATCTATTTCTGGGGTAAACATAGACTGCAGCTATCCGATATTCTTTCTTATAAATCTCACACTGACGTGACTTTTATATGTATTTGGTCGATGTTAGCTCTGTCTGCAGTGCTACATACATTCAACCTGTATTTCTACTGTGAACCACGTGTGCTGCAGAGTACCTCGTGCAACAGTATCTGTAGCTTCTGATATTTTTTTACTTTTCACCGCATTGCTCTTGTTGACTAATCGAAGGTTTAAAGGCTAAGATTGCCCGAATTATACTTAAAATTCAATTCGTAACGCGCAGTAAACATACTGTCTCGGTTACGAAAAACCAATCAGTTAATGCTGTACAGGGACACAATCGCTGTTTGGTTTGAGATCCACACACAACACATAAACGCAATCTGTGGGCAGAAAGTAGAATTTCTGAGCGTTAAACTTAGTGTTAGGCCTAAATGAAGTTACCATTAGACTTTAAACGGTTAAGTATATTTCACTGTTATCAATAGCACAGTCACAAACAACACACACACCTTCAACATGTAATCAGGCTACCGGTTTCAGCTTCAAGGAGCAATCATCAGGCCTATGACAGAAACCTACAAAATGAATGCATGGAGTTTGTTTTCACAGTTTCTGTCATAGGCTTGATGATGGTTCCTTGAAGCCAAAACCGGTAGCTGATTACGTACTGAAGGTGTGTGTGTTGGTTGTGACTGTACTATTGTTAAGAGTGATATATAATTTTCATGTGCATACCAACGGGGATGTCTTGTTATTAAAATTTAAAAGGTTAAACAGTGCACAGCAATCAATTTCAAACAAAGTGACGAAATAATTTACTCTGTGGACACAGGAGCATGATGAACCTACACAAGCTTTAAGATCTACAAAATATCTTCCCCACACTTCCAACGTCCCTTCCGTATGACACAAAATGTAAGAAAGTGAAAGAGATACATAAACAGAAAAAAATACACAATCACATTTCAATTCGTCAAGTCAGGTCAACGGGTCACACGGCACATATTACAATGTTTTTTTTCTACCTCCCCTTGCGCGTATTCTATGCTTACTCATCTTGTATGCTAACCAAGCAGCATTTCAATTGCTGATCCATGAAGCAACCTCTCGCTCCGCAGCTCCCATTGTGCTATGCCTACCTGACCTCTGTGCCTCATAAACTAGCCTACATGAAACTCTTTACTCTTTCATAATTACGATGACGCTCAATTAAATACGTTCGAATTTCATGGGGGAGAAAAATTAGAGGCAGAAGCGAAAGGAAAATATATCTAACTCATTTGTCATTTTATACAGCAAAAACCTATTTATTTTCGTCACCCTTTAGTGTAGGGTACACAACAACTCCCTATTAAAATGCCAAACATATTCGAGTCTCTATTTTCAAAACTAGAACTCACCCCAAAAATAACTGTTCAAAGTGAGTGACACTAAGCCTAATTATAAGGCCAGACCGGCGGCACGTGTGAAGAGGAAATAGGGGGTGGTTCAAGAGGGAGGGAATAAGCTTACAGGGTGTGAGGACGAGGCTGAAGCCAACACTGAAATCTGACAGTTTGTTGGTTTAATGAGGAGCACGAGGTTGTAGTGGGGTGGTCCAGGACGTCGCGAAGGCTATCAAGATCTCTGACAGGTACAGTCCTTCACAAAACACGTTCATTTCATCAACTTTATACACAATCACGTTAGCCGGTTCCTGCGCACAAACGGATAACAAGCCTTTTATTTTGGGACATAAAGGGAATGATGTCCTTTTCCTTAATTCAGCACCATGCCATGAAGAGGCAAGGGGGTCATGTAAGTTAACTCCCTACATTCTTAATTCGGCACTAGATCACATGAGCATCTGGTTCTAAACTAACACAGAACATGGACTAACCTGACTGAATGTTTCTATTTTTACAGGCGAATGTCGAAATAGTATCGTGAAAGGGGCCACGAGTGACTCCTTCCTGATCCTTTCCTCTCAAATATAGTAATGCACCTGCTGATTAATAAATCACGATAAATCGAAAAAGACTGAATATCTGACAGCTCTTATAAGGCCAGATTTATGCACCGTACTTATTATTATTATATTGTCTCTTGTCACAGGCCTTTTCTCCCTGCCACTACTTCTCTTGAACCAACGGTGATTCCCACCGCTCAGGCTTCAAGTTTCAGACTGCAGTACTTTCCGTATTATGTGTGATGTTCCAAGTACAGCTTTTGTAGTGACTCTGTTATATGTTTTCCTGTTATGGTTTCCAAATTTTTCTTTAAACTTTTGGTTACTGTTCCAGTGGCTCCAATTATTATAATCATACATTTCATATTCCACATTCATTGTATGTCTATACATTTACTCCTGTATTTAGTTTCTTCTCTGCTTCCTCTTGCGTGACATTTCTGTCCGCTGGTATTGCCACATCTGTCAGTATGCATGCTTCTCTTTTTTTGTTTATTATTATTATTATTATTATTATTATTATTATTCTGCCGGCGCTACAGTCCGTATGAACCTTGACCTCTCCCACTACTGCCCGCAATTTATCCTTATCCTGCGACTTTCGCCCCCAATTTCTAAAACCCCATTACCTTCAGATCTTATCCACTGGTCCCAGCCACCTAACAGCACGTCAGCCCACTCGTCTACTGCGCTCTGGCTTATGGAACGCAAGCTTCACGCAATTTCTTGCCAACTTAAAACTTCCTGCTTTGATCACCATCACTATATACCGCACTATTTATTACATACATGTAGGTAGGTCAACGTGGTTCATACGTGACAGGAATCGCCCGTTATGACGGAGGTGTGATTCGCAACGTGATTACCTGAAGCAAGCGTTGCGCGAATTTGAGCTGCTCTCGAATCCTTCACGAGTCTTTATGACTCAAAGCTCATGTTTTATGATGTAACCCCTCTCCCCCGCCAAACACTGTACTTTCATAATGCGTGACTGCCGAAATGAAAGCTGTGCCACCACAGAGCCAGTCCACTTACCGGAAGCTGCCATGTTGTACATGCTGTGGTCCCGCCCCTTCCTCCGGAGGAGGCGGAAGATAAGTACGGCCACCAGAGTGAAGACCGCAAAAGCGACGGCTAGTCCGATATACAGAGCGACGTCCGTCTCCACTTCGGCACGCGTTGCTGGAAAAAACAAGTGAATATCATGTAAGAACTCGGTGGACTGCGCCGTATAGCATGCTGGTTTATTGGGTAGAATATTGTCGTTTCGCTTGTAAAAGAAAACAAGTAAACAAGCAATAACAAATGAATGAGAGAGGAAAGAAACAAACGATGACAATAAAATAATGGAAGAGGAAGCAAGAAAGATATAAACAGCGAGAGAGCGAGAAACGAGGCGGAAACAACGTGAAATATGAAGGAAAGAGAGAAAATCGAAGCAGGAGAACAAAGAGAAAGATGGAAAGAAGCTAAAGAGTAATAAAAGAGCAAGCCGAATCGAGTAAAGAGAAGGAAGCAAAGAAAAAAACAAATAATAACGATGGAACGAGAGAAATAAACAAAATAAAAGAGAAATAAAGGACACAAACAGAAACGTAATAGACAAATAACGAAATAAGAAATAAGAAAACAACGAGAAAAAAGGTGAGTTAAGGGGCCCAATAATCAGTAAATCTGATGACTGAAGGACAAGCGAGAGACTGTTGCGCTCTGTGGAATGCACCACAGTGTGTTAGGTATTTGCGTAGCCTTTAATTTTGTTCCGGAGAAGTTGATTGCAACTCCTGAACCGGCTACAACCTCCCTTGCCACTGCCAAACTTCTGGCGAAATGAGGCCAATGCTAATGAACTCCTCAGGCAGTCGTCAAAACAGACTGCCAGCACAGGCCTGTCCTTCATCATGCAGTGATCGGAACTGCAATACAGCGCCTAAGTACAACTGCTTCGCTTTTATAATCTGCTAGACGCCGCATATGACGTTGACAGACTTCTATAAATCGACATCAAATGAAGATTATGTTATCAGTGGTCTACTGCTTCAGGTTGCTGCATTTCATTGAATACCTTTAAGACAAACCTGTCCGTTGCATAGCGTGAAGATATGTATAGCTCCACTTATTCTTAACCTCGGCATTACATGGAGATGACTGGTCAATTCAAGCTCCGGCCGCTTTACATCCCGCGAAAGAGATTGCGGTACCCACTGAAAAGGAGGCTAGGTGGGACCCTGGTCTGTACGCTTCAGAGAAAAGAAATAACACATGTCCTTGCATGGAATCGAACCACGATCCCTCTGTTGTACATCTCCTAGCCTAATTGCTATACCGACTACGCTATATTACTCCTTAGTAGTAGAATAACTTATGAGTTGTGTTTACACGACTGCACACAGGCGAGTTACATTATCAAATTACGAAGGCTGAGACTGGTGAGGCATGTGGCATGCAGTATGGATTACTGATACTGAGAGAAGAGTTTCATTTAACGACGCTGCCTACTGCTAGAATTATATCGCTTCGTCGGTAGCTGAATGAAGAAGAGTGTGAAGCACTGGTAGAATGACACTGACAGTCAAGACCGAAGTACAAGAAGAAAAACCTGTCCCGGTGCCACTTTGTCCATCACAAACTCCATATGCACTGGCCTCCGACTGAACCTGGGCCTCCGCGGTAAGAGGCCGGCGACTAACCGCCTGAGCCATCGGCACGATAATGATATTAAAACGGAGCCCAAAGACTTATGGTTCAAGTATGTAAGATGGATTCAGTTGGCTCATAATAGGAATTGGTGACGTGCTGTTGTTAGCACGGTAATGAAACTTCGGGTCGTATGAAAGGAGGGTAATTTCTTGTCTATCAGTACAACTATTATTACCTTCTGAAGAAGAATTTTTTCTCTACAGTGTCAGTTAATACACGAGTTTACAAGAGGATTATTTTTTATAAACATGTGTTCCATTTACTGTCTACAACGACATATTTCATCTTGTCCAATTTCACGCTCCTTTTCGACGCCCGTCGTTCTTCCACTTGTTCTCTGTCTAACAGTGCCGCTCACAGCGATACTCTACCCCAAACCCAAACCCATGTTGTGTGCCAGGTCACCCGATTGGAAAAGCCCTGTTACTTTCCTTTACTGCCGAGAGTTAATTGTCCTTGCAGTAATTCTGTAATGGTCAGTTTCCTGGGCGAACCGGGTCACGTGATTAACGCCGATTGGTTCTCGGGACTGAGGAAGCATTTCCGCTTGTTACATTCAATAAGACAGGTTCAAGTTATCCGTGAAATGGAGCTGTTTCCTTCAGACCAGGCTA
The DNA here is from genome assembly GCA_021186555.1 of Reticulitermes speratus. Classification (NCBI taxonomy): domain Eukaryota; kingdom Metazoa; phylum Arthropoda; class Insecta; order Blattodea; family Rhinotermitidae; genus Reticulitermes; species Reticulitermes speratus. The sequence goes on from JAJKFL010000237.1 coordinate 32,231,101, forward strand.
CATTTTGCGTTTCGCTGGTTCTCTTATTTTGTTCTGTCTCACAGCCACTTGGAACACGCCAGGTCGTAGCAAAGGGTCACGGTTTCAACATTCTACAGCGCCCTGAAATATTGTAAGAGTATATGACAGTTGATAAGGAATGGACGGAATATGTGCTTTGGTGACGGAGTCACTAACTAACTACTACTCCATGGAGTAGAGTCCTTCTTGAGAAGCTAACAGGTCGTCAGCTAGTCAAGAAATTCCCCGCGTTTTATGGAACCCGAAGGTTCATTACCGCACTCACAAGAGCCCGAGGCTCTGTATAGTGTTTCGTAACATGGTAATTTTTTACGGTGAGGAGTTGTTAGCACCTCGCCCAATCCCCAAGCTGGAGGACCACCCCTTGTCGGCTGTCCGCGACTGCACATTCGCAGCTACCCTCCATATCCGGAGGCCGTTCCTCATCTGAAACCCGAGGACGCGCCATGCCGTGGTGACAGGGACCCACTAATCATGGGACGGAGTCACAGGGGCATATTTTGTGATTCCTTCTTAACACTCACACGCAGGAACCGTAGAAATCACTGACATATCACGTTTAAATTTTACCATTTCTTCCCACCTATCTCTGTGCAAATTTCCCGCTACATTTATACATCACAATTCATTACATTTTCCTGCGAAATGCCCCACACTTCCAATTTTACGTACAACAACGCTATCAACACATAATCCACAAATGTCATCACAGCTTTTAAAACGTACTTTTCAATAGTTTCCAATCACAGAAACTTCAGTAACAAAATGGAAGCGCACTTATGCAAAACTGTATTCAAGTTCGATATTAAAATTCAGACAGACTTTTTCGAAGATACTTCACATTCACAGACTGGCCGTGCAGGTCTGAAATAAACCATGGGAAATGACAGGCAGATAATTACAAGAAGTGAAACCAATAAGAAAGTCCCATTTTATTTCAAAGCGTAAATGAAATGCAAACTAGGCTACAATTAAAGCTTCGTCAATAGCGAAGGGGTTTGTCTTTACACAGTCTACATCACCTAACCTACGACAGAATACCCGCAAGCTGTATTGAGAAAGCACCCACACAGCTCCCTCAAATCAACACAGACGTGCAGGATCTTACATTGTTAAAGTGTGTCGCAAGGCCATAATGACAATGACATGTCTTATCTACATTTCACCAAGTCAGGCTATTCATGACTATGAATTTAGTTAGATATTACGTATATCAGATAAATGGAAGCCTTGTTGTTGGTTTTTAGGGTGTCTGGAAGCATAAGCATAGAAATTTCAGAACACAATTTAAATTCAGTTGAAATTCTGTTTAAATGCCCCCAAAGAAAAAATAAGAGCTCACATCTGGAAGGAAAAAAATCATCGAAAATAATAAACAAGAAAGTGAATGAAAATGCCAACCAAAGCAGGTGTAAAAGCCAACAGATAAAGGAGACGGAAATGAAAATAAGTATTTATATTTATCGTCTCTTTAATTAACACGCAATGAATACAAATGCATTCAGTAGCAACAAATGTGAATGTTACTACACGGCGTTCAAAAAAACCCCTTCAATGCACCAAACTCTGACGCAGATGAATGAAATTCCTCATCCCATTTTTGAAGACATATTTAAATATTATCCTTCCATCTGTGCCTAGGTTTCCCAAAGTGGCCTCTGCGTTTCAGGTTTCCCAACTAAAATTTTGAATTTCTAATCTGTCCCAGGCGTTCTGCATGAATCTTGCACACTGCCCTTAATTTGATCGCCCTAATGAGATTCTGTAAAGAGTACACATTATGAAGCACTTCAGTATGCAGTATTGCCCATTCGTCTGACACTTCCTTTGACTTGGGTCCCAATACGCTCTTCAGCAGCCACTTTCACGAAAACTTCAATATCTTCGCACTTTCTTCCCGTAATGCGAGATTTCAAAACTCGTGCTTATATAAAACAGCGCGTAAAATTAAGGCTACAGTTTCTTTTGCTTTTCTACGCCATGTGCCAGACGTGTTTCCTACGTTTCGAAGGAAATTACTGCCTCCATCCTCAGGGTGAATGGATATGGAGGCAGTACGTTCCTCCGAAACGTCGGAAAACATCTACCACACGGCGTAGAAACCGAAAAGAATACCATCACCTGATAAACCTCATCTTGTTCACAAGGCACTCTAGGAGGCTTAAAACAACATTTCGTTTGCAAAAAGCTGCAAATATGACTTCAGTCTGAGACAAAAACATTTATCTCTCCAATTGTGAAGCTGGCGGTTTTTTTACTTCATTCGGAGGACATATATTATACATACATTATATATTATACACTACACACTATATATTATATATAATGCAACGATTTTACCCAAACAAGTATAAAATAATGAAGGCCCACACAAATTGTTCGGAGATATGTCGAAGTACGGTTTCTTTTAGAAATAAGAATACTTTTCAGAATGCGTATATCAGTGGCGGTTTATGATGCAAGAAGTAAAACTTCAGAAACCCGTAGTTTGGGGCACAGAAATTAATGACAATGGAAGATGCAAAATGACCACTGAAATATGTTAAATATTACAGATGGATAAAGCAAAACAGACATGAAGTTAACAGTCAGCAACTGGCAACAATTACAGCTCCTAACCAAGAGTCTTATTGCAATAATACGGCCCAGTTTACAAGAGCAGGCCTATGCTACATGAAAGACGTTTCGAGAGTCGCTGCCCTGAAAATGGGGGCAGTAGGTTCCTACCAAACATTGGTATCTTTATAAAAGACTACACTACATCACGTCCCAGAAGTCAAAAGTATAGCTCTACCCCATATTTCAAACTGGAATATCATGATAAGACAAGGAATATACCAGAAATAATACAGAAGACAAGTAAAACATTCGTAGAGAAAGAAAGTATTATGGAAAGGAAAGGGAGGAGATAAACAAAGAAAAAACGAAAGAAAAACAGAAAGAAAGGTATAACTCTAGTAAGAAGTCGGGAAGTAAAGAAGCATCCTGGGAACGACCGAATGGATGAGACGGGAAGGATCAATGAAGATTAGTGCTGAAAGTTTCCCTCCTTTGAGAATCCTTATCGTCTTGGGGGACAATGCAATCGTCAGCTTCGGCAGATCAGCTCCGGCGGGGAATCCCGTTGGGCAGCATTCTCTCGTTTCTCGCGCTATCAAGCTCATCTGGACCACAAATAGGAAAGAAAACACCTCACAGCTGCTAAATTTAAACACACAAACGCCTTACTTATCACAATATTGCATATTTTGACCACAAGCACGTTTCTTGTATCCGTGCGAATTCAATAACAAAAGGAAGTGCCGCAAGGAATGTCAAATGCTTCGTGTTTAGGCGCGTTCGCAAAATTACGAAACACCGACTGTTAGATTCGTCACATCTGTCCGTCCGTCCGCATGGAACAACTCGGCTCCCACTGGACGGATTTTCATGAAATTTACATTTCAGTATTTTTTCACAATATGTCCAGAAAATTTAAGTTTCATTAAAATCTGACAAGAATAACGGGTACTTGACATGAATACCTATAAACATGTATGAAAATATCTCGCTGAATTCTTCTTAGAATGAGAAATATTTCAGACAAAAGTTGTACAGAAAATTAAAACACATATTTTATGTTCAATAACTTTTCACGAAAATCGTGCCTTTTATGAGATAATGTGGAAAAATATGGTAGACAGACAGGCCTCAGATGACAATATAACACGGGCATGGGCTTTGCATGCTGGATAAATAAGGCTACAGACACACACAGAATATGTAATACTTATTGTATTACACGGAAAAAAACGTTACGCGAACGCGCCCCAATGACACGTTTATACGTATAATGCCTGTCTTGTTGGTGTCGTCTACTAGGTTACGAGAAAGCGTAGTCTATACATACAACACAGTTATGACAATAAGCCTAAGTTAGCCTAAGTTTCTTCTAGCCATACAGTATTCTACATCAAACCACATTAATAGCGAAATGCAGCATACAAGTTAGGTAAATAACTGCAGACAAATAGCAGGTTTTGTCAGAGTTTGCGTAACGCGTCACATTCGAAAATCCGTATTTATAATTTATATCCACTTATCAAAGGCCTGGATTTTCGGAAATAATTGGGGGCCCACAGGCAACAACCAGCCCACTGACACATTTCGTCCTTCATTATTCTGTTAAACTTAACTTCAGCTCGCCTCCGTCGTCGTAATAAGCCGCAGTAAGTCACGCACCCAGTGCACTGTGACGAATGAAGGACCTTCGCCCAATCAAGTGACATGACTATTGAAATGTGTAGATTGTCACCCCAGGCGACGGTCGAATTAGTTTACTGAACATCAGATGGAGTATATATTGTAAGGGGGTTCTGCTGTAATTCTGAGACATTTATTCTAAAATATTTGAATTAATTTGATTCAGGTACATTTAATTGGGGAAAATAAAAATCTTATAACAACTGGTCAACATGAATGCACTAAAATATTACTTTCAGTCGACCCTATATAACCTCAGTCACTTAAGGCGTCGATGAATAAATAAATAAATAAATGTCAAATGAAGCGCGATATTTCATATAAGTGACCCGGGACTTCTAAAGATAAAGACGAAATCCAAAACCAGTACACGATCCAGTTATGATAATAACGATCCAGATGTATTAATAACGATCAAGAAGTGTTAATAATGATCCAGATGTGTTAATAACGATCCAGATGTGTTAATAACGATCCAGATGTGTTAAGAAAGATCCAGATATGTTAATAACGATCCAGATGTATTAATAGCGTTCCAGATGTGTTAATAATGATCCAGATGTGTTAATAATGATCCAGATGTGTTAATAACGATCCAGATATGTTAATAACGATCCAGATGTGTTAAGAAAGATCCAGATATGTTAATAACGATCCAGATGTATTAATAGCGTTCCAGATGTGTTAATAATGATCCAGATGTGTTAATAACGATCCAGATATGTTAATAACGATCCAGATGTGTTAAGAAAGATCCAGATATGTTAATAACGATCCAGATGTATTAATAGCGTTCCAGATGTGTTAATAATGATCCAGATGTGTTAATAACGATCCAGATATGTTAATAACGATCCAGATGTGTTAAGAAAGATCCAGATATGTTAATAACGATCCAGATGTATTAATAGCGTTCCAGATGTGTTAATAATGATCCAGATGTGTTAATAAACGATCCAAGTAAAAGATCAGATGTGTTAAGAAGATCCAATAATAAAAACGACAGATGTAGGCTTCCAGAATGTGTTAATAATGATCCAGATGTGTTAATAAGATCAAAGATGTGTTAATAATGATCCAGAAGTGTTAATAATGATCCAGATGTGTTAATAATGATCCAGAAGTGTTAATAATATCCAGATTGTTAATACGATCCAGATGTGTTAATAATGATCCAGATGTGTATAACTATCCAGATTGTATAACGATCCAGATGTGTTAATAGCGATCAATGTGTTATAAAAATCCACATGTGTTAATAACGATCCAGATATGTTAATAACGATCTAGATGTGTTAATAACGCGGTGGAAAACCATTTTTACTTTTATGAGGTCGCAAATTCAGCACTCTGCTGTAGACTGCGATACTTACAAAGCGTCATTCATGTGTCGTGGAACAGAAGCTCATACGTTCTGCTCCATAAAAAATATTCAGAAATAGTAAATTATTTTTAGACACACTCCTTGCGCAGATCAGCCGGTTACACGCACGCACGCATAAACACACAAACGCGATAATACAAAATGAAAAACAACAATAATAATATTTATTCTTTGAGTGTCAAGCAGATATTTACGGGAAAGTGCCTACTAACACTAATCCATGCTCCGGGGAATTCGACCCTTCGATCCTGTTTTCGAGCGATAACAGCCCTCACTGAAATTAATAACATAAGATGAGTTGCTTTGACACAGTAAAGCACTGTGATGCAATATGGCTAGGTGTAACTTGAGGAGGTCCTGCTGGGAAGTTAACAGCAGCTTACAACTCAACAAATTAGCATTATTTGGAACCTTAAGATTCATTACGATATTCAAAACAGCATGTCAATGGTCTCTATACTAAGCCAGAGAAATCCCCTCCATGTCATATCAGCCGATTCCATTCATATCCATTTTAATATTATCCTCAAACCTCAGCGATTCCAAGGTATTTAAAGTAGCTCATTTCTTAAGTTTTTCCCAACGTGGTGGTGCAGTTGGTTGAGGCACTGCGCTACAAGCCACAAGGTCGCGGGTTTGATTCCCGATGGTGTAGTTGGAATTTTTCATTGACATAATCCTTTCGGTCGCACTATGGCCCTGGGGTCGACTCAGCCTCTAACAGAAATGAGTACCAGGAATATTTCCTGGGGGGTAAAGGCGACCGGTGCATAAGGCTGACAACCTTACCACCTTCATGTGCCGATTGTCTAGAAATCTGGGAGCCTCAACTTCCTGGAATCATAAGGGCCTGTCCAGACCTGTAATGGGATTGCTTTACCTTTGCTTTACCATTTTCATTGCTTTATTGCAGAGTGCGGTCGTGATTTATGTGGTCTTACTTTGCACGGATTTGAAATAACCCTCCCTTATAAGTAATAATAATAATAATAATAATAATAATAATAGTTATTATAACCGTAAAAATTAAAATAACGCTCTATACCTTCATGCAGGAAAAAAAACGCTTACAAAATTGACCGCTAATTCAAGAAATCAAGATAGTGAGTGATATTTTACCCAACAGATGGCGCCAGTAGCCACAGTGACCAGTCCTGTGAGAGCAGGGAAGGCATGTTTTCATTACGAAGTGATTTTTGTTGCCTTTAATTTGAGCAAATCTTTGTTTACTCGCGCCCTCCAGGAAGGCAGCCCATGCATAATCACTACCGCACTGCATTTTGAAAGCTTTTTCTGTTTTTGGAAGTTTTTTTTATTTTTATCCCAAAATAGAATTTTACGCACACGTATTCCATTCACTCACTCACGCAAAGACACGCAACCGCAATCACATTCACACTATTTAAATATGTCCTCAGTATATTTTTATCAGAAGGAGGGAAGTTTTGTTAACAGTTTAGTAGAGCGTAAGGCTACGAAGCTCCATCACGCTACGTTTTTTTTATTGGAGGGCCCCGCAGCAGATGCTACGGATGCACTGCAGCCTTAAAGGCTCATTGTGCAAGGCTTTTTTCTGCTTTTTCATTTTAATGGAGCACCGGTGGAATAAAATTGACAAGGAAAAACCGAAGTACTCGGAGAAAAACTGTCCCAGTGCCATTTTGTCCACCACAAATCCCACATGGACCGGCCCGGGATCGAACCCGGACCTTCACGGTGAGAGGCCGGCCATCACTCTAAGTTACATAAATGTTCATGTTTTTCATCATACAGTGACTCGTCTTCTAAATATCGTAGCCTCCGCATTGTACTTGGACATCCATGTTCCTCTTTAAACATCTCATTTTAGCCAGTCAATCAAAACATCTGAACTCCATACTGTAAAATATTCCAGGTCACAAATTATCAAAATGTAAAAGTAGCGAAATTGAAAGGGAGTTGTAATGAATTCCTAAAAGTATACGAATACATTTTCAAATTGACATAAGAGTAAAACCTGATACAGTATCTAAAAAAAACGTGTCCATAATTTAAACAGCATGCAAATTACATTAAAGAAACATGAATATTTATTACATTTAGCAATTTGTATGAAATTTGCATATCAAACCATTTAAAATTCCCTATTCCTCTCATCTGTTCGTAGTTTCTGGTTGTGGAGATAAGACAGCAGGGAGTTTATAGCGACGGTTGTGATTGTATAGATACGAACAAATCTGGATTGAAGTTGCCAGGAGACATTTCTCTCCCCGATTGTCCTACAGCGGCCATGATGTAATCAGCGATTGTGACTAACGGTTCCCAGCGCATAGACAAGAACCTCTGAAGGACGAATGTCACGGGTATAATACACAATAATTCACAATAATTTCTAACAGAAATGAGTACCAGGAATATCTCCAGGGGGTAAAGAAGGCCGGTGCGTAGGGCTGACAACTTTAATCTTCATGTGCCAATTGTCTGGAAATCTTGGTGCCTCATACTCCTGGAACCCTCAGGGCCTGTCCAAGGATTGCTATTCTTATCATATTTTAATTAAACTTGAATTTTCTGGACAGATTTTAGAAAAATACTGAAATATCAAATTTCATGAAAATCCGTCCAGTTGGAGCCCAGTTGTTCCATGCGGACGAACGGACAGAGAGATATGACGAAGCTAATAGTGGCTTTTCTCAATTTTGCGAACACGCCTAAAAATTGCACGCGTCACAGGTTTTTGGCTGTCTTTTAATCAGTATACCCTATTGAGTTAAAACAAAGTATCGATAAAATGTCAGCATTTGTAGAGTTGTGTCGTTACAGTCTTCCCTTACGGCGAAGACACCCTCCTGAAGTTATCAGAGTGATGCCGCTGAAGAATCAAGTTTTCTGTGATTTTAGTTCGTTTCGTACCGACGTTTTGAAGGATAATATTTCGAAACGTCGGTAAGTACCACTTTACAACATGCCACATCTCAGAAGACTTCAGCCTTAATCCTTGCGGTTGCCTCCACAACGACATCCGACGTTTCAGTGTTTCAGTTCCTAATCCAGCTAGTGCCTTTTGCGACTTATCTTAAGGGTGTTCTTCTGCGTCAGAATATTTTGCGTAGTGTGGGAACGCCTCGTCTACACCCGATCCTAAGTCTGAACAAGCTGGGGTCGGCAGTATGCGCATTTCTCGCCCTCAAAGAGCAAAATGACAATGGTTTTCAAATGGAGGGGGGGATGGAGAGAAGTCAAGTGAAGCAGTGACGGAATGCATGGGGTGCGTGAGATATGCGTATACACTCATAGGGGATGAAAGTAAAAGGGGATGCGAACGGGAAGAACGACAGGGGACAGAAGAAGAAGTAACCGGTCTGACGGATGAAACTGTAAAAGACACTGTGGTATGTGAAATATACGTAGGGGTTGGGGGGCACCACCGAGCGAAGTGAGCGAACAGCACACAGACACACTGCAAACAGCCAGAATAAATCCAAGCATTCGGTACAGATATATACAGGTAGGCCGATGGGGACAGGTTCGAATTTCCGCGTTTTGCAACATGAGCGAAAACTCCCTGATGATAGCACACCAGTGCCGAAACATGTAGGAGTTTTATAATTGCTTCTGAATGTATTTTATTAAGTGCATACATTGGTTGATATATTAATTATAAGAATATGCACGGTATGAATAACATAAAAAAGAGCCAAAACGTCTAGTTTTCGTCACAAACGTATGGGATACGAGCATTCACACATCTCCCACAAGCACTGTTTGCGATTGTGCACGTTCGTGCAGAAATGAAGTCGTTGTTGACAAGATGCAATCAGCAGAAAAGATATCGCATTGTACAGTCATACATCACGTTATGCATTATGCTTAACAACAGTAATGGTATTAGCACCTAATATGAATACGTTCTTTTGTAACCAACTCCACTAAGCAAACCTCTTCTTCAGAAGCTATCAGCCACTCAGGCAGACAAATTTCCGGACTGCTATAGCAGTAAAGTGCCGCTATCTTATTCACAAAGGCCCGTTCCAGGTCCCTACACTGAGAAAACCAACCCACTTCACACCTTCATAACTTATTACAAGATCAATTTTAATATTATCCGACCATCTACATCGAGGTCTCCCAAGTAGTGCTCTCCATTTAGTTGTTCTGCCTGAAACTTAGACTGCATTTCTCATCTCTCTCATGCGTGCTACAACTGCCGTCTCTCTTATCGTTCTTGAATTTACACCTTAATAGTTCTTGCATAAGGGTAAAAATTAGGAGATTTTGTTTGTCATACTTTTATTACCTCTCTCTTTCGTCCACATGTTTTCCTCAGCACCCTCTTCTCACACTCACCGAACCCCAGTTCTGTACTTTGTGTGAAAGACCAATCTTCATACAAAACAAGAAACAGGTGATGTTTTGTGCACATGCTCTTATGCGGGACACGGGAAGATTAGACTCTGTAAACTGAGTGACAGCAACTTTCCCCGGACCTACTATTTTTTTTTACTATAGATTCCGTATATTACGTAAAGTTCACCCTAGAACAGGCCATGAAGGCTCAAGGGGGAGTAGAGATATAAATCTACTCTTTCTTTAACCTCGGCGCTCGATGCGGGTGTGTGGTCAACTCCACAACCCAGCCGCTTTCCCCTCCCTCACCGGAAATGACCCGGTACCCATTGTAGAGGAGGCTGGGTAGGCCAAACGGCCGGTATTAAGAGACGCAAAATCTCGCCCCCCACCGAGAATCGATCCCTGGACCGTCCAGCCCCTAGCGAGTCGCTACACCGACTACGCTATCCCGGCCCACCTCCGTATATTAGTTCTACATATCTACACGTTATCAACACATTGTCTGTGTAACGTGTTTGTTCTGCATTCTAGTACCAAGGCACGAGGATATACATACATACATTTATCCATAATAGCAACCTTACTAGCTGCTATTCGAGATAGAAATAGCGTCAAGACACGGAGAATTGGATCTTGAAATGTTATTCATACCTGCCGGATTTAATATGCGTCTTGTTTGTTTCTAGTGGCCTGTATATGAAATGGGAACCATACCGCGATGATTTTAAGTGATAGAGGACAGCAACGGATAAAGCTGGGCGAGGAAGGGGATGAATAAAATGAGGGTAGGAATCAAGCAAGAGACAGGGATAAATTGGGGTGGATCAGAATCCATTAGTAGCTAGTAATGTATATGCCGGTATGTGTGGCAGGGAAAGGGGGTGAGTGTGTAAGTATGTGTCTTCCTAAAGAGGGAGACACACATACGTACAACATTGATTCGGAAAGTTAGACGTGGAAGGGATGGTCACACTCACGACATCGCAGTATATTGCTGTTTGGATACAGGCACGTCCCTTCAGTCTACCCAAAGATTTACATTTTAAGGGAAACGTGTAACATTAATACTTTTATGCGGGAAATGCAAAGGTTATAGCCTACTAGTGACCATAATTTATGCGCACCACAGCGGGAGAAAGGACAGCCCAGAATTGCTATTAGCAGATGGTTTTGCCATTGCATCGTTTAAAACTGGAGGTTCACAGAAATCAATAGATTAAGTTGCAAACTTCGACGCCAACTCGTATTTTAAATATAATGCAAATACATATAAAATACCAGAAGAAATTGGGCTGATTGAAGGGAAATGAAAGATGAGGGCAATGAATACAAAATTAGAAAAGGGTTTGCGAAAAGAGTACAGGTAGTAATGGTACTTTTGCCAGTCAATGCAATGTAATGGAACACAGCTTAACACTACCACTACTACTACTACTACCACTACTAGTACTACTATACCACCACTATCACTACTACTACCACCACCACCGTTAATCTAATGCCTGAATTCCCCGGCTGCTACCTCCCACCATATTCCTGAAGCACTCAATTTACTGTTTTGTTCCTAGACGCCTTGACCAGTGTGTAACAATAAAAGTGTAGCGTATAACCAATATAACTTAAACTACATGGTATTCCATTTCAAGTGCACTGTACAGTCCTCTGCCTTTTCCTATTTCTTATCATATAGGTAAAGGTAAAGCAATCCCATTACAGGCCTGGACAGGCCCTTAGGGTTCCAGGAGGTTGAGGCTCCCAGATTTCTAGACCATCGGCACACGAAGGTGGTAAGGTTGTCAGCCCTATGAACCGGCCGCCTTTACCCCCAGGAAATATTCCTGGTACTCATTTCTGTTAGCGGCTGAATCGACCCCAGGGCCATAGTGCGGCCGGAAGGATGAAGTCAATAAAAAATTCCAATGACACTAACGGGAATCGAACCCGCGACCTTCCGGCTTGTAGCGCAGTGCCTCAGCCAACTGCGCTCTATTTTAAGAGCGTACGTATGAAGGAATCCTATATTTTGAGTAGTAAAGTTTACAGGAATTCACTCACAAACGAGAATACAAACCCTGCAGTGTAACAAATTGCTTACGTATGAAATACTGCGCCTGTTCTCTCTTTTATTATTTTGTTTTTTCGTGCCATACAGTTCTGATCTCACACTCCTGCCCCGCCCTCTTTTTCGACGAAAGAAGATAATTCTATCGGCGGTGGAAAGGGAGCTTTGCTGTTAGATTTAATCCTTAAGAAGTCGTTTTCAGCTTCAGTGGGCCACATTCACTCAACGCATTGTAACGCTCGTTTGTTTCAATACATTAAGAGCAGGAATGATACCTTCCTCCCCCACAGTCAGTCTTTCCCTGTCACTGCCATTAGATGCACTGCTATCTAGCCATCTCCTCCCACAACTATTCTTTTTCCCATCCCCTTCTGGAGTGTGTATCAAACAACTTCCTCGAATCTGTGAACACGGTGTGCAGACTGCAGGGTGACATTCCAGCAGACGCACAAATGTGCTGTGTCTGATGCCTATTCTTGCACCTTGCCGAACCCGGTCTTTTTTTCATAAAGCAGAGCGTTACTTTGGTACTGGCAGTGGCAAAGATGCTCTATAGCAAGCCACTAATGGGGTTGGTCTGGCCTTGTCATGACTCAGGCGGTTAGTTGCCGGCCTCTCACCGCGGAGACGCGGGTTCGATCCCGGTTCAGTCCATGTGGGATTTGTGATAGACAAAGTGGCACTGGGACAGGGTTTTCCTCGAGTACTTCGGTTTTCCCTTGTCAGTTTCATTCCACCGGTGCTCCATTACATGGAAAAACGAAAAAACTAATCATCTACAACACAGGGTGCGTCCGTAGCATCTGTTGCGGAAACCTTCACCACAAAAACGGGAGGGGGGTTGGTCTAGGAATAAACGTAGATAATACTACGTCAATGTTTGTGTCTCGCTGCCAGAACGAAGTACAAAATCATGGCCTGAAGTTAACTAATAAAAGACAGGCAATATACGTATAAGGTAACATTGAGTCGCGTTCGTGTAACCATTGTTGCTGTGGAAAAGCAGTAAGTATTACACATTCTGAGTGTGTGTCTGTAGCCTTAGTTATCCAGCAGGCAAAGCGTATGAGCCGTGTTATATTGTCATCTGTGGCCTGTCCGGCTGTACCATATTTAGTTATTGAACATGAAATGCGTGTTTTAATCTTCTATATAGCCTTGTTTGAAACATTCCATATTCTAAGAAGATTTGAGCGAGATATTATCATAAATGTACGTAGCTCTTCATGTAAAGTACCCATTATCCTTGTCAGAATTTAACGAAAATCGAATTTTCTCGGCAGATTTTTGAAAAATACTCAAATATCAAGTTTCATGAAAATCCACCCAGTGGGGGCCAAATTGTTCCATGCGGACGGAAAGACAGACATGACGAAGGTAATAGTCGCGTTTTTTGCAATTTTGCGAACGCGCCTAAAAAGTTTTATAAAACGTGGCTTCGACAAGAATAGGCAGAAGTAACATTAACAATGAAGTTAACAGCAGGACTTAAATTTACAGAAGGCTTACTAGCATGCAATCCCAATCTAACGTATTAAATACTAAAATATATAAAACTTTTAACTTCCCACGTTGGAAAGAATGGAAAGAACATAGACTGTGTTTAAGGGCATGTTACTGAGGGCAATGTTTCGACTTAATGGTGGAAGTAATAAGACGATGGTGAAAACTGCATAACAAGGAGCTCCGCAGCTTTTAATTTTCACCAGTATTATCAGGATGATGAAGTCAATGACTGTGAGATGAGCTGCGAATAGAATGTAGCACGAACGCAAGGTATTAAAGAATGTATACCAAATTTTAGACCAAAAACCTGAAAGAAAAACGCATCTTCAGAGATGTTTGTTAGAATGGAGGATGTAGCGAACTGATGTAGGTAATAATTTACTTCTAAAAAGTGTTGTGTTTGACTTCACTTCTGTGTATTTATGCAACGAGAGGTCTAAGCATTTGTGACTAATTAACAGTCGATGCAACGCAATGTCCCAGAGGACTCTAATGTTAGACATTAACAGTTTAGTCATTAATTTTCGTAGACTGAATAGATATTAACAAAATATGGTGCGAGTCCCTGCATGATACCCTGTTTCCAATTCCAGAGAAAGACCCAGAAAGTTGCTTTCCATACATACTATGTCTAAATGATGTTACCAGTACAGAGACTAAACACAGAGTACCTATAAGTCAAGGGCCGTGCCATGGCTCAGGCGGTTAGTCGCCGGCCTCTCACCACGGAGGCCCGGGTTCGATCCCAGGTCAAGTCCATGTGAGATTTGTGGTAGACAAAGTGGCACTGGGACAGGTTTTTCTCCGAGTTGTCGGTTTTCCCCTGTCAATTTCATTCCACTGGTGCTCCATTACTTGTAAAACTTGGTAAAAAACTGCTCATCTTTATCTTCATCACAGGGTTGCACAATAAGCCTTAAGGCTGCGGTGCGTCCGTAGCATCAGCTGCGGGGCCCTTCACCACACACAAAAAAAACCTATAAGTCAAATATCGTGGCTATGTCACTCTCTTTATGGTGCAAACAGCTACACCTCCTGCATTGTGCTTCTAGTTTTCTGTGACATTGCTGCATGTGACATATATTTGGGCCGTTATATTTTTAAAGATCGACAATAGCTTCTTCCACTTCCTCACGATCAAAGCGCGGCAAATTTTTCTGGCTTCGGCTCAATACGCAAGTTCTGTAACTTGCAGAATGGGACTGCAGGCATTTCGAATACTTTATTGGGTTTAGTAGAGAATCGGTCGCACGCGTGTGTCACGTCCTAAAGGAGATCAATGGTGACAAACTCATGACGTAACAGCACTGCTTCGGAGGAAGAAGCAACAAAAATATCTTGATCGAAGGTACTAAATGTCAGCAAGAATATGGAATAGGCTTTCTTCGGAGATGACAACACGTTGTTTTATCGTAACTCAATTACTCCGAAAACAATCCAGTCAAACACAACTACTTGTATTATAAAAACAATTGTTTTTACAAAACGATCTACATGTTTCCGCCAATAAGACCATCATCAGGCGAATCTGTTACAAAAATATACAAAGGATGGCAGAACTAACTCTGCCTTCCCTCCAGTCCCCTATACGCCTTCATGGTATGCTACTTAATTAAGCATGGGGACAAATTTGTCTCCATTGCCCTTGAATTTATTGAAGTACTGATAACTAACTCCATGGAGCAGAGTCCTTCTTGAGAAGCTAACAGGTTCTCAGCTAGTCATGAAATTCCCCGCGTTTTATGGAACCCTAAGGTTCATTACCGCATTCACAAGAGCCTGCCACCTGTCCCTATCCTGAGCCATATCAATCCAGTCCACGCCCTCCCATCCCACTTCTTGAAGATCCATTTTAATATTATCCTCCCATCTATTAAAGTACTTATAGAAGTATCAATTTAGGAACTTTCTTACTGTGTGGCTTAAATTACACAATGAATTTCTAACAAGGCTTTTAACACAAGTTTCTTTTTTCCACTGGCGCAAGAGCCCCTAGTGGACCAAGGCCTCATCATGATCGAAACTTCACGATCACACTCAGACACACCACACTCGGTAGGACTCCTCTGGACGACTGATCAGCCCGAAGCAGAGGCCTCTACCTGACAACACACAACACTCAAGACACAAACATCCATGCCCCCAGCGGGATTTGAACCTGCAGTCCCAGCAAGCGAGCGGCCGCAGACCCACGCCTTAGACCGTACGGCCACTGGGATCGGCACACATCAAGTTAATACATATATTCATTCATATTGACACAAAAACTAAAACGAACTCATTTCGACCCAGAGAAGATGGCCTTCGGTATCTTCTTATGCCTGCGGGTTCGCAGACGCAGCTGACAGATTTAAGACACACACTCCGTTATGTTTATAATCAGGTTATGAACCAAGAGAAACCAGGGCTGGAGTCAGACATTCCGTCGCCCTGCACATCGATTCACATGGAACAATGAATTCACGCGATCCTGACTTCGCGTCCATTCCCTGCCGAGTGGGAACTGCCGTCTGTTCGCTCGGCTCTAATAAAATAGTCATATCCATAAGAGATTCTTGGCATGCACGCGAAAATGCTTTATCTGCGGCTCTGTGTTCCTGCGCACCGCACGCTCCCAAATTATGAACTCCACTGCGAGCTGTGCGTGCTGCCACGCTGACGCTGACACCATCGCCCCTTGTCTAGTGCAGCGGGGTGCCATCGTGCCTTCAGTTTAGGCAGTGCTATCGATTGAAAGTTATCTGGACACTGAAAGCTGCAAAGAGTAACGGAACTGCGATAAGAACATGTTTAACCCTTACATGTAGATGGGAGGATAATATTAAAACGGATTTTTAAAAGGTGTGAGGATAGCGCTGGAGCCAACATTAAACTAAGCGTGTTACTTCACGACGCGCCTTCAAATAAATTAGTCTTGACTTCGAAGGCTTCGGCGGTAATAAGACTTTGTACTTAGATCTCCCTGAAAATGGCGATTTAATCGTCGAAACATGTAGGAGGGTAAAACTTATATAGGACTTTTACTTTTTGTTGTGTGCACGTATTGGTATAAATGAATGAAGACTCGAGTGGGTATAGGCGGGAATGAGTGGCAAAGAAGTCTGAGAATTAAAAAAAATAAAACTCCATTCATGAATATTTTTATACCAATATAGTTCTCGGGCCTCAAGATCGGATTCTTTTCGAGTACAGAGTTAGTAGATTTTACAAGCCTACTTCGGATACCAAATTTACCTGACAAAACTCCAGAAAGCACAGAAATTATTAATAATAAATGTTACCAGGATCTAATTCAAGGTACAGTCGAACCCGGTTATAACGACGTCCGTTTATACGACACATCGCCTATAGCGTTACATATTCTGTGGTATCAATTAATACCTTACTGTTAACCGTAACATTAAATTCCTCGGTTATAACAACACTCGTTTATAACAACACAAAATAATCAGTCCCTTTCGTGACGTTATAACCGAGTTCGACTGTACTTTACAAACATAAAATGGATCCATTATTCATTGCGCTAACCGCAAACGAAGTTTGTTAAGTCAAAGTGACAAAATAACGGTGTCCGTTTTAAAGTGTCCCCGTGTACGGGAGCGTTATCGTTTAGGAAGCCTGTATCTGCCAGGAATTTAGGATACTCCGAGAATCTCCTAGAAAATAAATGTAATTATAACTGCGAGGAAAAATTGATCCTCGATTCCCGGCGGACGCACTCTTCCCATGTGACAAATTTCCCGTGACAAATACCGTGCTAGGGGACGGGATAAAATGGACACCTGGTAAAAGCAACACGTCCCATAATGTAAAAAATCTCTACATTTTATCCACAGCGTGCACTTACGGTTCCATACGAACTTCCCTACAGAGGATTAACCGTTTTACCTTTGTGGAACAGGGATTCAATGCGCTTTGTGACAGGTATGGACTCAACTCTTATTTAGATAAACAATATGCTTCAACGTGTAACCCGAACAGTATACTAGATGCCCATTGAGACGAATCCCTAGAGGTTTGCAACAGTAAACCAACATGCTCTCTAATGCCACAGTGACCAAAATCGGCTTGGAGGTTCCATTGTCGCTGCAACTTACAATAGATCTGCCATCCCTTATGTAGTTTACCACAACACACTGCACACCGCTGTTAGGTCATCACAAACATCATCTGAATTACAGTTAGTTCTGAACAGAGTCCGCTATCCTCAGATCCAACAGAATTATTGGTGTTTGGGGGGTCGTCCATAAATGACGTCGCACGATTTTGGCGTAAAATTGACCCCCCCCCCCTCTTGTAACATTTCGTCACAAAAGTCTTGACCCCCCCGGTTCCTAATTGACGTCACAAACTTATGACCCCCTCAAGCCACAAGAAAATGAATTGCCTATAGAAAGTAGTTGCCACTGTTTAAAGCCAAAACTCCAGTTTGTACTATTGTACCAATGCAAAACAGCATAAGAAAGATTGTGCACAATATAGGCCCACTGGAAACAGTTACGACAGGCCGCCTTCTGCCCATTGATCAACAGACGCGAATTGCCTAATTGGAGTATGATTCTAGTCAGCTCTGCACAGAATCATACTGGATATATTAAGACTTTTGTGACGTCGCGATATTTCGAACCCCCCCCCCCCCTTCGTCACACATGGTCACAAAAGTCTCAACCCCCTCCCCCTTTTAGTTGATCGACAAATAAGTAGTTGCTCTGAAAAATATCTCAGGAAGATATCAATCTATTAAGTAGGCTTAAAGCAAACACATGTTAAGAACAGAATATCCTGCCAATCGTTTCTTGTAATACTGAATACTTCAAATAACTGCTGACAATCTTTATTATTCGTGTTCCGATAAGTAATTATAAAAGGTTTACTACGTGTCAAAATTCATTCATAAATTACGAAGACCATTACTTAATTTTTTCCCCAGTGGCTCGACAGCCCTAGAGGTCCTAGGCCTCCTCATTGTCGAGGCTTCACGATCACACTGAGACACACCACACTCGGTAGAACTCCTCTGGACGAGTGATCAGCCCGACGCACAGACCTCTCTACCAGACAACACACAACACTCACAAGTAGCAGACATCCATGTCCCCGGCGGGATTCGAACCCACAATCCCAGCAAGCGAGCGGCCGCAGACCCACGCCTTAGACGGCGCGGCCACTAAAATGCCGTCTAGCAACAAGCACATATAGGGAACTACATTTTGTAACCCCTTGTACGTACTTTCTGGTCAGGATACTCTGTTCGTGGATTCTGTCATCCGATGATATAGAACTAAGCTTCTCTTCCATCTTCCAAAACGAATACATTCTTTCTAAACTCTTTCGGTCGGAAGCCTCTGAAAGCGCCATTCAGGTATTTGAAGCTTCTATTTTTCCAACTGGAGTATTCACAGAGCTTCTCTCCACAAACCAACCGAGTTAACCTGTTTAGCATTTTACACGCGTTTCGAACATTGGCCTACACACATGTGCATTTAGAAGAAACTCTGAAAACCACATTGCCCAACAGGCAGAAACTCTCGTTCATATAGGAAAATTCAAGAACCGTTAAATCTATATAAAAATAGATTTAAATACTTCAGTTTCTCAGTGCAAAGAACCTATTCAACAAAGACCGAATCTCGTAACTATATATCAAATAATAAGTGACAGCTGTTATACTGCTGTCTTCATTTACGGCCCTTTTTCCAAGAAAGACACGTCAGTAAGAGGCAACAAAATACAGTATCTCAGCAAGTTAGGAAATGTCCACAGAGATTAACAATTCTGTGCTTTCTCTCTGTTATTTTCCCGACTGTAAGATTAGCCTGGATCCGAAAATTGTGTGAGTTCGTAAGTAGGTGACTTACTTCAATGGATAACAAGTTTAGGCTCAGTTAACACGACAGCTGACATTTCATCAGTTACTCTGAAGGAAAGGGGGCATGCGGTGGCGCAGTTGAGGCACTACACTACAAGCCGAAAGGTCGCGGGTTCGATTTTTCATTGACTTAACCCTTCCGGCCGCACTATGGCCCTGGGGTCAACTCAGCCTCTAATGGAAATGAGTTCCAGGGATGTCTCCTGGGGGTAAAGGCAGCCGGTGCTTACGGATGACAACTTTACCACCTTCATGTGCTGGTTGTCTGCAAATTCTGGGATCTCAGTCTCCTGGAGCCATAAGGGCCTGTCCAGGCCTGTACAGGGATTGCCTTACCTTTACCCTGAAGGAAGAGCAGATGTCATAAGTGTTACAGAACAGAATTCTGAAGAGAATACTGAAACCCAGGGTAAGGGAAATAATAGGAAAAAACTGCACATTGATGAGTATCAAAATTTGCCCTCTTCACTACAGGTTATCACAGTATCAAATCACGAAAGATGAGATGGCAGGGGCATGTAACACGAATGAGAGAGGACATACACACAAAAATTATTGCTCGAAAATATGAAGGTAATATTACTTTGGGAGACCTATAAATAACGAGAATATTATTAAAAAGTTCTAAGATAAATACGGTGCTACAACGTGGACTGAATATATCTTCGGCAACATAAGGACCGTCTGTAGGAGCTGACAATATTGAAATTTATTGACTAGCTATGGAACAACTAGTTCTCAAGAAAAATTCTCTCCTAAACAAAAAGTGTTCCACTTAAGACCTTACCCAAACGGAAAGTAATGTAGTTTGTATCTAAACTATTATAAAAGCCCATGAGTGTTCATAAAAGCATGCCAAATCGCCTTTATTTTTCTGAATGCATACTTCTGAACCATGATCTGAGAGGCAAGTGTAAGAGTCTGCGTAATCATTCCGCAAATGGCATTATTAACATTCAACCTTAGTTACTGTACGCTACTCTTTTGGTACACGCTTTATATTAAAATAATCAAACCCGCAAAAGTCAATTTAGACCCGGTGATCGGGGTGGGCGCAATCCTTCCGAAATATTCCTGTGTCTAACAAATTCGTCAGCATATCCATTGTCGTTCTCACAGTATGACACACAGTGTCATTCCGCTAAATGCAGCACTCCATATTGCGGAACAGAACTGAACAGCTATGGATCGACACGCTTCAATATCCGCACAGTGATATAGAAACTAGAAGATTTTCTATTGGGTTAAAGGTAAAGTTGCTCCCTGTGCAGAATATGAAGATTTATATGAGGGAGTTATGGTGTATCTCCAGCTTTCTTAACTCGACACTTTAGTCGTCTCACCTCCAGGGGAAGGAATCTCGATACGCATGTGTAAAAGGTTAGGTGGGCAGCCAGAGACGATCTGGAAGAGCTGGAGAAGAGAAATATCCACTGTCCAAATTTTTACCCCTACTGGGAATCGAACCATGATTCCTCGATAATTCAACCCGTAGCCTCCCTCTACCGGCTCTCCCTTTTCATGAATGTACGTTTTTAAATGTATCATTCTGAGTACAACATCAATGAGGAAAGGCACAATAATGACTGATGACGCCGAAACGTCCTATTTCCTGAGGGTCACTATGTAAAAATTGAGTGACGCATCAGGATTGTCGGTTACCGCCGTGATTCGAACTGAGAACCCGCTGCAGCTAAAGTAAGAAAATTATTACATCGGATTAAAAGCGAATTCAGAGATAAATTGATGGATGGTGCAGATCTATCACTTCGCTCTATGGGCCCTGTTTGTTAGAAAATGGATAGCCACAGAGCCCACTGCCTCAGCCCCATAAGAGATTGATAAATGGCTCAGAAGTCGATTAATTGCTCTGGGCATTCGCGACAGCCAAAATACATCTAAACGAAGTTAGCAGAAAGCGAAATTGTTTTCTCCAATTATTTTTGACATGTATGCGTATATCGGCCAAATGCCATTTTCAGTAGTTGTACAACAGGCCTATGTTTCATCTTGCTTTCTATCTGCACGTTTCATTTTAATTTTTTTCAATGTCACGAGGAATTTCACTTTTAACAGAGCCGGATGTCCTTATACATATTTACTACCATGTATGCACTACAGAGAGATGTAAAATTCGCAAAATTCACTGAATTATGCATTTAGAGACATGTAATAAACCCATTCACTCACACAATTTTAGAGTAATGCAACAGCATAAAACAGCTGTTTTTACTGGCCAGAATGTAAATTCTGAACATGAATAGAAGCAAAGAACACGACCCTAAAAGAGGAATATTTGCGCTATTACAGTTCCATATCCACTGTCCCGGACACTCACTGTATCTCCGGACATTGCTTCCACGTCATAACGTCTACTTTCATATCTCCTACATTTTCATCGTCCTTCGTTTAGAGGAAAGATATTTCCTCTATAAACCATCTATTTTCCTCTTTCCTATGCGTCTTTTATGTGTCTTTCGTCCCATGCATTTACCCAGCTCTTCTGCCAGGAAGTAAAACTGTCTCCAAGTTTCAAACCCACGAGAGAAGACATGGTAAATTTCAAAAGCCACTACTCGTGTTAAGTATAGAACGCGTTCTATTTCCGTTTTCGAGGCAGCAGTTACGACGATGTAGCAAGCGGGTTGTCAAATACAGGTCACAGAATTTAGTTAAAGCTAGTGGCAACTTATTCTACTCTAATGCCTTCAGCCATATTCAAAAGGTGTGGATGGATTTTCTCCCCTGTTTCTGACAGGTTCTGAATTGGTACAGGGAATGAGAAAATGTACGATATGTATATACTACCATAACAGAGAAACAGATATGTGCGTTCTTATTATCAATTTCAGCAGGACTTACAGATAACAAATTTAAAGCTAAACTACGATAGATTCTCGCCTTTTATGGAACCCAGAATTTCATAATTGTGTCCGTAAGAATACGCCAAGGGACATTTTGAGACAGACGAATTCATTCCACTTCGTCAGAGCCTCATAATTTAATATATTCTAATATTATACTCCCATCTACGCCTAGGTCACAGAAATGGCCTCTTCCATTCAAGTATTTCGCAACTAATTTCATTTCTCCCACATATACTAGACGCCCCCGCCTATCTCATCTTCCGTGATTTGAGGACCTTAGTATGTAGACTACTTGAGTAGAATATCTGACTAAAAGGTAAGAGGTAAAGCAATCCCATTGCAGGCCTGGACAGGCCCTTAGGGTTCCAGGAGATTGAGGCTCCCAGATTTATAGACAATCGGCACACGAAGGTGGTAAGGTTGTCAGCCCTACGCACCGGCCGCCTTTAACCCCCCAGGAAACATTCCTGGTACTCATTTCTGTTAGAGGCTGAGTCGACCCCAGGGCCATAGTGCGACCGAAAGGATTATGTCAATGAAAAATTCCAGTGACACCATCGGGAATCGTACCCGCGACCTGCCGGCTTGTAGCGTAGTGCCTCAACCAACTGCGCCACCGCGTGCCCCGGACTAAAACTTATTAAGACAATTAAGACGAAGTTTTAAACTAAATATCGATACAGCAATACAGGTACCTAACTATCAGTTTTGTGGACACAAACACAAAGTAGCATTTCAGACCCTCTGACTCGGAATCGTGAATTTCCTTCAACCGTCGCTCTGAAATCGTACATTCCACCATCTTCCATAAAATCACTAAAATTATGTCTTTATTACTCGAATATAAGAGCAAGTTTTATTAAAATTCATGCATTAAGGGTCCGAAGAAAGCGGTGTGTATTAATACGGCCCAATTGCAACACTACAGACAGTGAACATTATTATTTAGTGCCCGTCTTTGCCAGAAGCCACTTCTGCTCATGGCAACACCGCTTAGTGCTAAAGCCTACTCTTACTCTATAAGTGTAGTATTTTAGTGTGAATGCAGGTAGCCATCTTTCCAAAGACTTTTAAGTTATTAACACTGTGTATTTCAAAATGCTTTTTTAACAGTTTCCAGTTGAAACCCAAAGGAATTTGTCAATCAAAATGTAAAAGAATCCAATAAAATCTAATCCTTTGTACCATTCAGTCTAGAAACGTCTGGCCACCCTTTTCCTATCTAAAAATTCAAAGACTAAAGGCAACAAAATTACAACTTAAGGCTTTTTTTATGGATGAGAAACTTGGTCTCTCAACCTAAAGTACTAACACAATTTGAGGGGTGAAAACAGACTGCTGAGGAGAATATGAATATTTGGACAAAAGTGGGAATAAGTAACAGAAGGCGGGGAAAAAAACAGTGCAATGGTAACTGCACGATCTATACGCTTCAACAAACCCTGTTAGGGTTATCCTATGAAGGACAATAGGATGGGCGGGGCATGTAACACGAATGAGAGATAAGAACTGAATTTTAGTTGAAAAATCTCAAGAAACATTACGACTTGGGAGATTCAGAAGATGGTGGTACAATAATATTAAAACTAATCTTAAATAATCACAGTCTGAGTACGTGAACTAGAGTCATGTGGCTCAGGACAGGGTCCAATAATATGTTCTTGCGAAGAGGGAAATAAACCTTTAGGTTCAACAGAATGAGAGAAACTTTTCCACGAACTTGGTGACACATTTGCTCGATTCATTTGGAAAGACAACTGTGGAACACTGAAATGGTGTTTGTTGTGACTCAGTAAATAGATGTTAAATTCTATCTCTCCCGTGTGTACTATGTACCTCTGTGCTTCAAAGTGCAAGAAGTATGTCCTCGTTCTGAATGCCGTCCTGCCTGCTATAGCGTGCCTGTAATTGTTCATGGAAATAAGTGAGCACGTGGGATGAACACTATCATCCAGCCTTTCTTCTTCGTTTAATAAAGGCTGATGTTATGACGGGTTGCAGACATTTAAAATCCAATTTCGGCTCCCGCTACCACAAGGAATGAAAAGGAGGCATGTGTGGTTATGGTTCCTGTATAACGAAGCTGCGATGGGTGGAGATTTTCTCACGTTCTGTGAGGCACGTCGGGCTAAATTCCAGGATGTTAAAGGAAATAAGATAATTTTCTTATAGAGGATATTACATAGTTTCTGGTGCCAGCACGAGAAAGTTTTGCTGGTATCTTTAAAACGACTGTAGAATGACGTAAGAGAGGAGTGCTTTGTAGGAATGTTCAGTACGCTATTCACCCATTCTCGTTATTCTGTATCACGATCCTAGCCATAAATAACACTAACTTCCATTTTTCGGGCTAAGCGGTGGCGCAGTTGGTTAAGGCACTGCGCTACAAGCCGGAAGGCCGTAGGTTCGTTTTCCGATGGGTTCTTTGGAATTTTTCATTGGCTTAATCCTTCTGGCCGTACTATTGCCCTGGGGTCGACTCAGCTTCAAACATAAATGAGTACCAGGGGTATCTTCTGGGGGTTGGGGGGTAAATGCGCCCGGTGCATACGGCTGACAACCTTGCACCTTCATGTACCGATTGTCTAGAAATTCTGGGAGCCTCAGCCTCCTGGAACCCTAAGGGCCTGTACAGGAATTGCTTATAATAACTTCAGAATATAAAGTTATTCAGATGTCAAAGAATCATTCGACATGGAGATATGAAGGCGTGGAGATAAACGTCCATGCAGTCTTACACAGGGCAATAAAGGTAAATGGTCAGCTTCAAATTTTGAATGATTCGCCCCTCAGGGAAAAGTACGTAATGTAACCGA
Source organism: Reticulitermes speratus (assembly GCA_021186555.1). NCBI lineage: Eukaryota > Metazoa > Arthropoda > Insecta > Blattodea > Rhinotermitidae > Reticulitermes > Reticulitermes speratus. The sequence continues at coordinate 32,256,197 of JAJKFL010000237.1, forward strand.
TACAGGGGACGAAGCGATTAGATGAGATTATGAGAGGTTCTAAATACGTTGCGTAAATAAAAATCACTGCCCCAGTCATTAGCAATTTACCACGATATTCTGTCCATTGAACGAGCTGCCCCAATATCTCTAGTGCCTGTTCCCGGTCGGACACCTCATATATTTCAGGTATGTGGGTTTTGTATTTGTCAAACCGGGCGGATGACGAGAGTTGAAACTTAAAACCAAACGCAGCCCTGCGAACTGTTTTATTTTCAGGGCTTCCGTTCAATTATACTTCTCAGATACGAAATCTTTCACTGTTTGAACTTCGTACATCGTACTTGTTTGAAATGGTATTAAAAACACCAAGTTTCGGGGACAAGATCTGTTTCCATCACCAGGTAAAAGAGTGGTAGAACTGCACAGACCCGGCAGGCAACGCTATTCTAAACCCATCGGGCCAGCTAAGTGTTCCACTCGCCTTTTTCCTTGAAGACAGACACAGATCCTTTCACCGAAACGTCGTGTTTTTTAAATGTATTTCGATCACGGAAGACGGACAAACTGCGAACAGTGGAATGATATCAAACGCGATGCATCACCATCAGATTCATAATTAAATTTTTCAGCTCAGCTATATTGCCTCGGTGGACTAGTGGTTAGCGTGCTCGCCACTGGACCCAAAGGTTGCGGGTTCAATCCCGGCCGAGGTAGATGGATTTTTAAGGGTGATAAAAATCCGTAGCACCACTTCCTTCGGAGGGAAGTAAAGCCGTCTGTCCCATGTCGTAGATTTACGGCATGTAAAAGAACCTTACGGGCATATAGATGTTTCGTCAGCAAAATTTAGCGGCCATTTCTCACCCAGTCTCCTGATCGGCTGCTAGAGGGCTCTAGCGGTCATATCAGGATGAATAGAATCTTACACGGCGGAAGGCAACGGGAAACCACCGCTGGTAATTCTCCCATGACAACCTATGGCTTCGTGCCAGTAGGGTCACGACACTCAGAAATGAGTATAAACGACTCGTAAAAAAAAATATTGCTTTTATGCCTACTTTTAATTACACTGTATCTTCGCTGTGACTTCACGCACAAACATACGCTGGTATGTAATCCCGAGCCGATTCCGGTGGCAGCGAGATCTAAAGCATGGGTCTGCGACTGCTCGCTTGCTGGGATTGCGGGTTCGAATACCGCCGGGGGTATGGATGTCTGCCTCTTGTGAGTGTTGTGTGTTGTCACGTAGAGGGTTCTGCGTCGGGCTGATCACTCGTCCAAAGGAGTTCTACCGAGCGTGGTGTGTCTGAGTGTGATCGTGAAGAGTCGATAACGCGGAGGCCCTGGCCTACTAGAAGTTGTCGAGCCACGAAAAAAAAAATTAATCGAATCATGATGTAAGAAGAATTGCAGACCTCAAATGACGCCACGCTTCGTGGCGAAATTATGAATTTATATTTCATGGTAGGATTCCCCGCAATAGTACCATAAGTTCAAATGCAAAGCGAGTAGCACTTGGCTAACTGTTACGTTCGCGCATTGAACCTTCTATTACACACACACACACAAAGGGTGCGAGGTTAAACAAGAATGTTTATCACTGTGTAGCTTGTCTGTAAGCATCCGACTTACTTGTTAGTAACCTTAGCTAGAACTGAAATGTCTTCAACTCCCCTCGCTTCATTCCGCTTACCCTCATTTTCGCTGTTTGAATCTCTCTTCAATTAAGTCAAGAATACTCGAGTTTCTCACGCTCCAATTAACTGAAAACGACTTGAAAAAATCAAGTATCATATTAAAAGCGATGGGGCGGAGGGTTCTTAACGAGAAGTCAAGTACGAGCATACAGCTACGGTGAAGTACCATACAACCATGTTAACAAATATTTTTTTAATTCGAAATCCCTTTATTTATAAACTATGTTAGTTATTGAATAATAAGGTCTATCATTTACTATACACTTCATTATTTTTTTATTTTTCTTGGTTAATAACAAAGGGATTACTTAAAATTACTTGGAATCCGGGTGAAAATAACTGACGCTGTTCTTCCATTATTGTATCTTATCTTACCCGAACAGATACATCTAAGTACCGTGACACTTTTAAGTGCAGACCATAGCATATTATTTGTCTCGTATAGGAAACGTTCCTTGTGAAATGAGGTCCTAATGTTCCCCGTTTGTTAATACGATGGCTAAATCGAGCGATAGTTTTTAGCATTTTAATGATTTACCAGACTACACGATGTCACATTCCAAATCACAACCACTTCTGCACGCAAATCCTTACTTGAGGAAAAATTTATTTTTATCTAATAGTTATATTTTATATCAAATATTTCTAAGCGTCTTTTTTTTTAAGAAAGGACTAAAATCGAAAGCTACCGTACTACGGAAGTGAAATATGGTGAAAAAAGCTATACAGTGGAACCTCGAACTTCGAACACAATCCGTTCCAGGAGACGGTTCGACTTTCAAGTTGTTCGACTTTCGAGTTAAATTTCCCCATAAGAAATAATGTAAATTGAATTAATCCGTTCCAGACCCCCAAATTTACCCAATATAAAACATTTTAAGTGCCTATTTCAAAAGATCATAATGATAAAACAAGTATATTTAATTTCAATAATTGAAAATTTTTATTTATAAGTGTACATACATAAAAATTATTGTATAATAATCAATCAATAATAATAGTAGGAGGGATATTACTGTTCACTGGAAGGTGAATTACCCTTCTTTCATCTGGACCAAGCAGAGAGAGAAGGCGACCACGTGACGACCACGTGATTCTTTGTTCGACTTTCGAGTTTTTGTTCGAGTTTCAAAACCGGATTTTCCTCGAATTTTTGTTCGAGTTTCAAGTTGTTCGAACATCAAACCGTTCGAAGTTCGAGGGTCCACTGTACTTGTATCTGTCCAACCCATCAAGACATACACTCATCATTAGCTTTTCGCGGGAGTTAGGTTTCAAGACCCTCCGCAAAAAATCGAAAATCCGCTAATCTGACCGACGCTCATAAAATTTTTTTTTAGTACTTCTAGCATTCTTCATTTCTTTGCAGAAACGTCCTGATGGGAGCTGCTTCTCCCCCCCCCCCCAAAAAAAAAACTCATTGAACATCGTGCGGTAAGGTTCGGAGAACTGTTCGTGTTTTCCAACTATTTTCGTGCTCTTAACTATTGAAGGGTCCGAGTGATGTACTTATTTCTTGAGGCGACTCCGTGAATTTGCGAAACGGCTTAGGACGAACCCGCGAAAAGTGAGGGACGAAGGTATGGAGGGAGTAGAGGTGTAGCTACACTAATTCTTAACCTCGTCACTATATGGGGTGAGTGTTGAATGTCACGCCGCGCCCGCTTTACTCCCGGGTAAGGACCCTGTACCCATTAAACAGAAAGGAAGCTGGGTTGAACCCAAAGCCGATCTAGACGTTTTGGGGAAGAGAAAAACCTCTCGTCTCTGCCAAAAAATAAAATACGGGCAAAGAAAAGGCAGCATATCCAATAAACGTACCTCTTTTGGGAGAGCACAAACAGATGTAAATATGTGTAAGTTCTGATACGGGACACAGTAGAGAGGGCAGTTACTTTAAACATGGCTGTAAAATTACAGCAGATTTTAATTGATACAGGATACATCCCACGAACGATGTTGCTGTAATTGACTAATACACCTTTAATGGCGCCACCAACATAATGGGTGAACAATTAATGAATAATTAGTACCATGAATAACAGCAGAAAGGCAAAGTTGTTGGGCTGGAAGCAATATTACAGTGGAATAATTTACAGACACGTTGATAAAATAAAGTCCAGGGTATTGTCTGAAATGATACATTATAATATGTCAAATACAGCGGAGAGAGGTGGAAATGGAGCAACAAAGACAGATGAACAGACTAGAAACAAATGATAACTGCGACTGCTTGAGAGCGCGCATAAAGCAGGTAAGTTTAAAGATAAATGAATCTCGGACAAGTTTGTAAGTTTGTTTTCATTATTTAATCGTTATTCTCCTTACCAATTAGTTCAGAACGTTTTTGTCTTCCCTTGCAATGTCTAAAAAGTTAAAGATAAAATATATAAAAGTACACTTTAAATTTCCGAGTTTTAAACTTGATTTCTCGTCCTAGGGGCAGGCCTCAGAGAGAAGGAGTTGTGGATGGAAGTGCTGTGGAAAACTTGTGGATCTAAGTAGCAGAAATAAATTATCTAAAAGCGGAACAAAATTAAGAGAGGAGGAGATTCAAATTTGATAAATTCATGAGCAGAACATTTAGCACGAAACGATGGACAGACGCATAAAATTGCAGTGTGAGAACCTAAAGGAAGACAGCATTTGTGAGACCTCGCCTTGCATGGGATTCGAACAAAGATGTGAGGAAAAGGATCACTTAGGCACTGTTGTGAACACAGCGACAAAACTTCATGTTCCGCAAAATGTGTGTGTGTGTGTGTGTGGAGGGGGGGGGGTGGATTTCTTTACCATCTGACATATATTCTCATATAAGTCTCTGATCCATGTAATTAGTATACTTAACATTTGTTATTAATTTGTTTCTTAATAAACGGAGTCACGTACTGCCCATATTTCGATGTGGCCGATCACTGTTGCTCCTAATTGCAAGATGCCATTCCAGTTTCTAATTAATTTAATATCGGCTTGATCGACAGGGGGGCCGGGATAGCGTAGTTGGTATAGCGACTGTCCGGGGATCGATTCCCAGTTGAGGCGAGATTTTTCGCAGCCGCCCACACCGGCCCTGGGGCCCACCCAGCCTCCTATACAATGGGTACCGGGTCTCTTTCCCGGGGGTAAAGCGGTCGGGGTGTGTAGTTGACCACCCACCCTCTATAGTGCCGGGGTTAAAGAAAGAGTAGAGCTATATCTCTACTCGCCCTCTGGGCCTTCATGGCCTGTTCTAGGGAGAACTTTACCTATACCTTGATCGACAGGTGCAATCGCATGTTGTGGTGTTCGGCACTGCCCTCTGTTTCACATCTGCGAAGTGTTCAAGACACACGTCTACCCATATGCAGAATGGCGTTCGCACGTTATAACACGGCAATGGGCTTCAGGATTTATAATAAGACAGACTTACCTCTTCATTAAACTCACGACAGTTTTAGCCTCTTCTCATTAATCTCAGGGCTTAGAGCATTCAAAAAAGACGCAGAGGACAGCTTCATATACCCGCATTACGCTTTACGTCCATCAAAACACCTATTAAAGTCGGATATATCAGAAAGAGCAGGGAAAGCTCAGTCGCTATAGCGAATAACCTGTGGGCTATACGGTCCAGATTCGATACCCGACAGACACAGGAATCTTTGTCATTGTCATCGCGTCTTTTCCGGCTACAGGAAGCACCCAGACTTTTATCTAGTAAGATCCGGGATTTCTTACCCCCTGTGATAAAGCAGTATGAGACTGGCCTGTCATCGCCAGGCATGTCAAAGGTCACGAATGCATGAAAACGGGAGTTTATACCTCCACACGTCTTTAAGGCGTACAATTTATCTTACAGAAACGACATTCAGAAAAATGGAAATGACAAGAAATCGTTTTAAAAATATTGTTCAAAATTATATCAATTATGATGTCAATAAGTACTTATTACTGGATATCCAATGGAACCCACTCAACCTCCTAGTCAATTGGTACAGGTATTCTTTCCAGGCGTTAAAGCGGCCGGGGCGTGAAGTTGAACCGATCACCACCATCTAGTGCCCATGAATGCCTTCATGGTCTGGACAAGGAAAATTTAAACTTTAAAACCCTTACAATAAAAATAGGGGGTAATGCTTTTAAATTTTTGATTGTTTAACATCTGTAAAAGTTTCTGCTGAAATCCAATTAAGAGACTTCTTTTGTGTTACGATTGAAGCGTAAACAATAAATGCACTTGAAATGAGTTGAGGAAATTATTGTAAAACGTAAGAATGCGGAACTGAAAATAAATGGTCCGTCCAAACAACCAAACAACAAAAGTTGTCAATGACTAAAACAAAGGCTCGCACTGAAATTTCGGATGTCGTGATTAATGTCGGATGTTGCCTTGTGCTTTACAAGGGGTTGACTAGGAGGGGAGGGGTTTTTGTCATGTTATTGCTACGGGATCTTCTTATTCAGAAGAGGATGAAAAAAAGAAAAGAAATACCACCGCGTCTCCAAGATTAAATTCGCAGTTGTCTCCCTTTCCTTACCACACTCAATTCAATAGGAATTTCTCTCCATTCGTCTCTTTCCAATCTCGGGTGTTCGTGCTCTCTCCCTCCTCTAAATCTTGCGTGTGGTTCGGTTTAATTCGAATTGTAGAAAGTCATCCCACCATAGAAACCCCCGCGTTTTCAGGAAAACCTAACCAATCACAAATAAATGGAAAATGTGTTGGAATGTATGTCTGTCTGTCTGTGTCTGTCTGTCTGTCTGTTCCGTTGAACCCGCGCGGTCTCAGACTGACAGCTGCCAGTTGCCCAAACTCTTGACTTGCATTCAATTTCACGAACGTCCCCAGGGACGACGCGGAAAGCCACGTAACGTGTGACATCTCCTTCAATCCGTTCACGGGTGAGCTGGTATCTAAACCGAGGATGAGCCGCAAACGAAACCCGTAGTTTGTGTGCTGAAGTTAAGCTGCCGAACGACATGTAGCGTTAATAGTGCGCTGGAATACTATTAAATTGTACGTCACCGGACTTTAAAATGATCCTGCAATGAAATTGTTCTTTCTCCTCTGAATGTTACGATGTCACGGCCATGTTTTGAATAATCTGCTTGTACAGAGTGGCGCAGAGCCGAATGACACTTTCTGACATAATCTTCTTGTACAGAGTGGCGCAGAGCCGAATGACACTTTCTGACATAATCTTCTTGTACAGAATGGCGCAGAGCCGAATGACACTTTCTGACATAATCTTCTTGTACAGAGTGGCGCAGAGCCGAATGACACTTTCTGACATAATCTTCTTGTACAGAGTGGCGCAGAGCCGAATGACACTTCTGACATAATCTTCTTGTACAGAGTGGCGCAGAGCCGAATGACACTTTCTGACATAATTTTCTTGTACAGAGTGGCGCAGAGCCGAATGACACTTTCTGACATAATCTTCTTGTACAGAGTGGCGCAGAGCCGAATGACACTTTCTGACATAATCCTCTTGTACAGAGTGGCGCAGAGCCGAATGACACTTTCTGACATAATCTTCTTGTACAGAGTGGCGCAGAGCCAAATGACACTTTCTGACACACGACAATATTTTACACAACAATAAAACGATGAAGTTAAAAGCACCAGTTTTATCTACGAAGCAAACAATTTATTACGTATTTATTAATAATAATAATAATAATAATAACCGACAGACAAACTACGCTCTCATTGAAAGGCCGTGCCATGGCTCAGGCGGTTAGTCGCCGACCTCTCACCACGGAGGCCCGGGTTCGATCCGAGGTCCAGTCCATGTGAGATTTGTGGTGGACAAAGTGGCACTGGGACAGGTTTTTCTCCGAGTTGTCGGTTTTCCCCTGTCGATTTCATTCCACTGGTGCTCCATTAATTGTAAAACTTGGTAAAAAATACTGCTCATCTTCATCATCACAGGGTTGCACAAAAAGCCTTAGGCTGTGGTGCGTCTGTAGCGTCAGCTGCGGGGCCCTTCATCACCCAAAAAAAAAAAAAACTACGCTCTCTGAGACAATCCCTAGCTGCGATACAAAAATTTATTCTCTTTACTGAAGGTTTCGAACTGAGATTCAAAAACCAGTATTCGCAGACCGTAAACACAAGCGAATAGGATTCAAGTCTTCTAAAGTATTACGCCGTGACTATTTTCAAACACATACCAACGTTCCGAAGGAATGAGCTGCTTCCGTCTCCTGGCTCTGAACACTCCATTTGGACTCCTCAGATCATAAAGACGGAGGCAGCAAGCTCATTCGAAACGTAGGTATGTATTTACCAATAGACAAGCCTTAATCGCGAAAAGACATAAATCTTCATCAATACCGCTGTGAGAACCTCAACTCTCTCACAACGAATGACATTCTTATATTCGTTTTCTCGTTATTTCGACCCTTACTCACTGAGTTCTGGAAGTATACAAAATTTAGCAACCACTGAACTTTCTTTTTTTCTATGGCTCGACAGCCCTATATGGGCCTGGTCCTCCTCATTTCGTCGAGGTTTCACGATCACACACATTTGAGACACACCACAGTCGGTAGGACTCCTCTGGACGAGGGACCAGCTCGTTGTAGAGACCTCTACCTGACAACACACAACACTCACAAGAGACAGACATCCATGCCCCCGGTGGGATTCAAACCCACGATCCTAGTAAGCGAGCGGCCGAAGACCCACGCCTTAGACCGCACGGCCACTGGGATCGGCAGCAACCACTGTACTACAGAATATAAATTGCCACTGTGTTTGTTTAATCCACATGTGACACATTCCCGGACATACATGTGAAATGCTGCTGCAGTTTACACACAACAGTATCATGGTGCTGTTTACCTTTCTCCCTTGTCGTTAAATAAAAATTCACTACAGAGTCGAGAGAAGTTCCTTTTAAGGTAAACATACATAAAATGTAACATAATGTCTCTCTAGAGCGCTACTAGCTGCCTGTGAGTGCTAGCGACAGACACTGGCCGGCAAGAAAGCATCCATTTAATATAAGCTCCAATAAACTGGCAAAGGGGGAAGATGAAATCTGTTATTTAGTTACAGAGGAAAATGGCGGCTGCAATTTTTTTGACGCTCAGGTGTTAAATCATAGTCATTATTAGGCACATTCGGAATATGGCGAAAAGTGGATATTAGCTTCGTCATGTCTGTCCGTCCGCCTGTCTATCTGTCTGTCCGTCCGTCCGCATGGAACAACTCGGCTCCCACTGAACGGATTTTCATAAAATTTGATATTTGAGAATTTTTCAAAAATCTGTCGAGAAAATTCAAGTCTGATTAAAATCTGATAAGAATAACGGGTAGTTTACATAAAGACCTACATACATGTGTGATAATATCTCGCTTAATTCTTCTTAGAATGAGAAATATTTCAGACAAAAGTTGTAGAGAAAATCAAACCACATATTTTACATTCAAAAACATTTTCCCGAAAACCGTGCCGTTTATGAAATAACGTGAAAATATATTGTACAGCCGGACAGGCCACAGATGACAATATAATACGGCGCATGCGTGTTGCGTGCTGGATAACCAAGGCTACAGACACACACACACAAAATATGTAATACTTATTGCTTTTCCACGGCAACAATGGTTACACGAAAGCACCTCAATGTTACGCTATGCCTACATTGCCTCTCTTGTTATATGTTACATTTTTTATGAAGTTTCCCCTCGGAGGTCCGAAATCCTGGGTAATCCGGACCCCCCCCCCCCCCTATATAGTTCTAATGACGGCGAGACTACTGTACTTCAAATTCACTTCACATCGTCTCTGGGAAATCGTGAACTGAAAGATGGAATGGGGTCACTAAGACACGTATCCCATTCAGCATTTCGACAAGGTATGAATAATCCCAGATTTACGAGCTAAATTCGAACCTGCGACTTCCAAATACGAAGCTGAAAAGCTACCTACGCGACAGCGATATTCGATATAATGCATTTTTGTCAGCCTCAATTTCAACATGGAATGACAAGGCCAGGTTTCTGGGATGTCACGAAAATGAAAAGCAAATGCGCGACCTACATTCAAATGACATCAACTAAATTAGTCCAGGAGATTATTTCACCGGTAACGCGTCTAATTCATATTCTGAACGTGGTGTTCTCTTAGAGTCATTTGTATGCGAGAGGCTGATCTGGAGTCATTCCTTTTACAGTCATTTTACAGTTACCTCTGTGGCTGATTGTAGTTATCGTAACATCTGGAATTATACTTCGCATTGTCTGAATTATGGAATCGTGGCCAAAATATCCGCGTTGATAGTTTCTTCCTGGTCCTCCGTTTAATACCGGAATAACAGCACTCAAGGGCACACAATCCGTCCCTTAGACTCCGTGCTAAAGTAGGCCTACATCATACACTTGGGAAATCATACTCCTTTCTTTCGGGAGCATAATGCAGATGGCCGTGTGCGCATTGCTGAATGATGTGCAGAAAGGTGAAGTAGGTCAAGTTACTTCTTAGCTTCGTGCAGAGAAAATAGTCTCATAACTGTCATACTTTTAAGTCAGAGATTCGGTCAGAAAATACCTTTACGCGCATCCCAATTTCGTAAATAAAGAACCTTGGAACAACCCGCCTATAGCCCTGATCTGGCGCAGAACAAGTATCACCCATGTGCAGCGCTGAAGCGATATGCTGACTGTTACAAATTTAAAGATGATCGCGAGGTGGAAACAGTTTTGACACGTGGCTGATAAATCAGGCCACGCACTGATACCAACATGGAACAGGAAAGGTCGTCCCCCAATATCATAAATGCCTCAGTTGTGGCCGGGGGGGGGGGGGGAGCTAATGGTACAAGTAAATATGAACTGCTTTGGTTAGAAGTGAAAACAAAGATCACAAAATACACGAGTGTAATATCAACCTACAAATGCACAAGATTATTGGTAAAGGTAAAGCAATCCCATCACAGGCCTTGACAGGCCCTTAAGGTCCCAGGAGGTTGAGGCTCCCAGATTTTTAGACAATCGGCACATGAAGGTGGTAAGGTTGTCAGCCCTACGCACCGGCCGCCTTTACCCCCCAGGAAACATTCCTGGTACTCATTTCTGTTAGAGGCTGAGTCGACCCCAGGGCCATAGTGCGACCGAAACGATTATGTCAATGAAAAATTCCAGTGACACCATCGGGAATCGAACCCCTGACGTTCCGGTTTGTAGCGCAATGCCTCAACCAACTGCGCCACCGCGTGCCCCCACAAGATTATTGACATATATAAAATGTATCTGAGACATCTACATATGTTTCAGCAAGACAGTTGCCAACTTCAGGGGTTTTTTTTAGCAGAGAAATACACGAATTTTTTACATCCAAGTATACAGTATGGTCACAGATTAAAATTTTTTACAGAGCATAAATATGTCATGGTCATGATTCACAGATGTATAAATGTACAAGACTTTTTAAGTTGAAAACAATAAAACACTATACCTCCGGCGTAAGCAGTAGTTATAAATGAATATTAAGCCCAGAGTATAAAGTCATACACACAGTTCACATGGAACGATGCTAAAATATTAAGACATTAAAAATTAAAAGTGGTTTTATAACTATTTTAAGTGTAAACCTATTTTCTGACCGACCCCCGTGCAAGAAATTTTACTGTCTGCAAACTGAAGTTAGCATTAATTGCTGTCACTTCTCTTCACCCTTTCTGCGCAGACATGCGTCACACGAGCCTGGCACAAAGTATACGTATCTCTCACTATTCAGCATCAATATAATATTTGGGATATACACAAATATGGGGAAGAAAATATTAAAACATATGTTAAGTACGACGTGACGTGGACGGGACTCAACCGATTCAACATGGGGACTCAGTGTCTGGCTATTTTGACAATGCTAGCAAACCTTCGCGTTTCATAAGACACGACATATCTTTACCACCTGAACAACTACTGCCTTATTAATAGCATAAGCGGGCACAATAAAGATTCTTATGACGTAAAATTTACGGTGTATCAATTACTTCACATCCACTAGTTCAAAATATTTTAATTTACAAAATATATCGCCTGTCATCAACCTGATATATCACCACTACTACGCGCTATTCAATAGAATGGCATACTGCTCCTATACGTGTATGTGAAGTATGAGGTTTGGCTATTTAATAACGAGACTAGTTTCGAAAAAGTACTGTATTGTTGAAACGACTGTATCTACATTTAATCACTCTCAAAGTAATGTCCATCGGGAGCTACACAGTGCTCCATAAGCCTTCTAAGCCTCCTAGCTTTCTCTGAAGATAGTTTGAGAGTGTTTTAAAGTAACGCTGCCATTTCCATAACTTACGTAACAAACAGAAGGTTTCGGTAGCAGTTTCGTTCAGTTTCAAAATAAATCTGATGTTTAATCCATGCCCAATTTTTTTTTAAAGCATGTGCACGAAAGTTAAAAAACTTTCATAAAAATTATATTCGACAATGCAGAAATGTAGAGGGGTAAATTCTTTTCATCACCTCGTACACACTGGCTATTTGGTCACCTATCGATTGGGTTCTGGAGGCATGACACAAACAGTCTGTCCCCGTCTAATACCACGGTTAAGAATTCGTGGAGTATGCCTCCACTCCCCCGTAACTATTGATAACGTAGGAAATATTTACCTTGACCAATCGTCTGCGACGAATACATCTTTATTTACTTCTAACGAATATTTGCTGTAATAACTCCCTTATTTTCTTTCTACCTAACCGAATAAGAAAAAATAACGTCCATTGTCTGTTAACATAGAACTTAAAATCCAGTAACGTGTCTTACCTTCTTCTGCTAGCTGTGCTCCATCATAATTCACTATATCTTCTTTCCCCGCTGCAAACAAATGAAAATATTAAGTTAACTTTTTAGTGCTCGCGCTGTTTGTTACTTATTGAAACAAAAGGGTGTGTCTGAGTTACGTTACAGTTACTGTACGATTTCAGTGTTCAGTTTCCATGAGAAGGAAAGTGAACACGAAGATTAGCAAACACAAGACTGTAATACATGTCAGCAGTTATCACTAAAATAATCATATTATAGAGGATGAGATGGGTGAGGCATATAGCATATGAAAAATTCTGGGAGACAGGCAGAGATAGAAGGATAATATTGAAATGAATTCTAGGGATACAGATTATGAAGATGTGGAGTGAATTCAATTGGCTGGGATGCGTTTGAGTGACTGAATTTATGTGAATACTGTGTTGAGTCTTAATAAAAAGGCGGGAAAATTCTTCATCATATGAGACGATAACAGCTTCTACAGAGGTCTCTGCTAGCTGGGAGTTCGAGACAGCAATTCGATTCTGTAGGTATGTGAGTTACAGTTCATCTAGTTGGCTCCGACACGACTTCATTAAGTATTCAAAAGGGAACACAGGATTTGCTCAGGGATGTGTAAATTTCAGCATTAAGTATTCTTCACAAAGCACAGTCTATGGAGGGGAAAACACATATTGACAGATTCGACAGTAAATACACTAAATTGTCAATAGTAGGTAGCCGGCAATGGATTTTGATTAAAATTTTATTTGTCTACAATCAATGGTCCTTAGTAACAAAGTCCTAACAAAGCTTAAAACCTTTTACGGTAACACATTATTACTGTGACAATTCATCAAAGCGAACACAATACGTATAAGGTAAATGGCGAACACAATACGTATAAGGTAAATGGGGCCAACCGCGCTGGACGTGTAAAACACAATCTGACCAATGACTTCAATTTCAGTATATAACAATAATTAAGAATTAATCTAATCGTTATTTCTTATTTGAAAAAAATAAATGGACCCGTCACATGGCGGGCTTAATGTTAAGCGCATAATAATAATTATTATTATTTGTTTATTTATTTATCACTTTTACACAGTGTATTTACAATTATATGCCTGGGACAAACCTATTTTTAGGGTATATAGTGTTACAATTTAAGATGCACGCAATGCTATTTCCCATGATTAATATTTTCTAATTTTACAGTAATACTTTTCGAAGGACAGGCGCAGTGCCCATTATGGCTGTTTGCTGTATTTCCTTAATGTCGTGCTCTCCAGTTATGGTAAAGGTAAAGGTAAAGTTCACCCTAGAACAGACCATGAAGGCCCAAAGGGGGAGCAGATGTATAGCTCTACTCTTTCTTTAACCTCGGCGAGAGATGAGGTGGGTGGTCAAGGCCACGCCCCGGCCTCTTTACGCCCGGGAAAGAGACCCGGTACCCATTGTACAAGAGGCTGGGTGGGCCCCAGGGCCGGTCTAGACCGGTACGGAAAATCTCGCCCCACCGGGATTTGATCCCCGGACCGTCCAGCCCGTAGCCAGTCGCTATACCGACTGAGCTATCCCGGTCCTTCCAGTTATGTTGTTCACGAATTTTCTGAATGATTTTGAGCTGTTTCAGTGTTCCCTATTACTAAGGTATCACTTTCGTTTTTATATACCACTCAGGCTCTTAGGGGTTTGTATTGTCATTATTATTATTTTATATTATTATTATTATTATTATTATTGAGTCCTACTATCTTAACTCTTTTTCTTGGGATTATCTCCGGATTAACCCGGGTTTTTACAGTGGTAATTGGAAGCAACAGACCCAAAGTGTCCTTCAAAGTCCCGGCACCTGATAGTACAGATATTTAAGTAATGGATTTTAATTAACGGAAGGTAATGACAGTCACGGAGTGTCGTAATGTCCGGAGGAGGCCAAAACTCCTACATGAAGATTATTTAACCGCTTAAACACATTACTAGTAATGTCTACTACCTGCATTAGCATTCTTAAAACAATCTGCGGTTTCCCACAGACTGTATTAATGTGTGCTCCGTGTGACTTTCACAATTCACGTCGATAATTTCTCTGAACAGAAATAACACGTGGCCGTTATAAAGTAGAACACGTGTGCTTACTCTGAGATAGGTGGAGCCGATATAGCGTAGTTGCTATAGCTACTAGCTACAGGCTAGACGGTCCGGGGGTTCAAATCCCGGCAGACGAAAGAGATTTTATCTTCTCCAAAACCGTCCAAATCAGTTCTGGGGCCTATTCAGCCTATTATCTAGGTACCGGGGTTCTTTTCCGGAGGTAAGGCGGCCGGGGCGTAAAGGTAACGACTCACTTCCAACCAGTGCCGAGGGTAAGAATGGGTGGAGCTAGATTTCGCTCCCTCTATATGCCTTAATGTCATGGATAGAAAACTTTACCTTTATTGCCAGATATAAAATTATTCTTTCGATAATTGAGATGAATTTCATACTTTAAACGTTTAAAGAAAAGATCCAGCACAGTCAAGCGCCTGAAGCTTCTGTAGACTACGCAGTTTATGCTGAAGTGTTAAACTCTACAAGCTATTTAAATGAAAAATGCCTTATCTCTATTTAATGCCTAAATCTCAGTCTCAAACCGGCCGCCAGCTGGGGAAACAAAAAGCGCTGTAAACTGTCTAAGCTTTAGGAATACTTATGATCACGAATATTGAAGTCCCAGATTTCTAGAATCGCGGCAACATCATTTCAGTTTGGAGAATAATTCGTTGAAAAAAGAGCTATTACGGCATAAAATGTTACACGTTGTTACACGAAACCAGTGATCCACCATAAACTTACTAAATCGCCCAACAAATGCCGATTCATTATTCCATCCATCCAACCATCCATCCACTCATACTGATAAAGGCCAAAGTATTTTAAATGAGAAATTCTTTTCCACAGGAAGGTTTGATATTTGATATAGTTTTTCCTCTTCTTACACTGAAATGTATTATATGTAACAAGTTTTATGTTGGTTTGATGTTTCATATAGCGCTGATGAATCTTTTTCGCAGTACATTCTGAAAGCAAAGTAATTGAACACAGCCACTAACAATTTCTTGAACATAAATGAAAGCCAAGCCTCACTGTTCCACGAGCGGCTGCCTAACTATCCTTCACAGTGACGACATAAAATAAAGAACACAAGTCTCTCATGAGTTAGATGCCATTAAATCTTCTTTTATTACATCTATAAGTTTTTTTCCTATCATAAACGTGTATCGGAATGATGGAACTTCCTTTCCGTATCCCAATGGATGTCGTTAGTTACCGATGTGTGAAAACACGTACAGTTCGTCTATTTTAAGCAGAACTCTCATATGCGCACTGTAGGTTATTTTACTGCTTTATTTGGATGTTTCTAGTGCAATATCCTTGTATCGACAACGCAAACTACACGTAAAAGTTTGATACTCCAATGACAAACAAACTCTGCGTCAAGACTTCTGCGCACCCATGCATAATGGGCTAGCTGTAATAGACAACCTGTGCACGATGGCTGCTTCGTAAGTAAAACATTAGCATGCGTTAAAGTGACTGATGGGCGGGCGGTACTTCTGGTTGAACAGCTCGATAACACTCTCTGGGCAAGATGATAATTTAATAACGCGATACGTACAACATTCACGCATTAGCGTGTTTGTTCTTCCTTTTACAAGGAAAATACGCACTTGCAGTGTACTACGTGCAACAATAATGGGAAAGAGATCTCCAGCTTGGAGCACTAAACTTTCCAAACTATTTTTTTTTACTTTGTGTTCACTGTGCATCTTAGTATTAATATTCACTCATTCAACCAACGAATGCACGAGTGCATGCGTTGGTTGAATGAGTGAATATTAATACTAAGATGCACGGTGAACACAAAGTAAAATTAGTCAATGCCCAACAGGCAAAACCCACTGATCACTATCAGAACATCAAAGAAAAACTTCACAAAACTAACACTTCCATTTGGTTTAACAAAATATGCAAAACAGAACACCTCACACCAAACTATATACATATTACAGTGAACGGCAACAATCAAAAAGGCACAAAAACCAAGAATATGGCGATAAAATACCGTTTAAACCGAGAGATAAAATACTTGTACAAGAATAAGTGCATTCGTTGGTTGAATGAGTGAATATTTCCAAATTATTTTTTTATTTTTGTATCTCTTAGATTTTTTACTGACGACCCTGCACCATGAAGTCAATCAGTTAACCAGTTATTAAACAATTCGATAATTAGGTATAGTAACAGGATATCGGGGGACACGCGGTGGCGCAGTTCGTTGAGGCACTGCGCTACAAACCGGATCGCGCGGGTTCCATTCCCGATGGTGTCACTGGAATTTTTCATCGACATAATCGTTTCGGTCGCATTATGGCCCTGGGGTCGACTCAGCCTCTAACAGAAATGAGTACCAGGAATCTTTCCTGGGGGGTAAAGGCGGCCGGTGCGTAGGGCTGACAACCTTACCACCTTCATGTGCCGATTGTCTAAAATCCTGGGAGCCTCGACCTCCTGGAGCCCTAAGGGCCTGCCAAGGCCTGTATGGGACCAGTTTACCTTTAACAGGATATCGGATACATTTGACATGAGCCTACACGACACTCCGGGAGGTGGCTCTGCTCCCATGTTCAAGTCACTGGTTGCCATTTCACTCGCACATATTTTGTAACTTTCTCATTTTTAATATAAGTGGTTATGGTTGGAATCTTACACCAGACCTTTTGAATAACCTCACTGTTACATTCACCATAGGGATGGCCTAATATTTCAAACGCTCCGAGTTCCATCTCGACCATCGCCCTGATATTACACGGAGTGTTTCTTTTATCCCCGCACCGAGCGCGGCAGCTTTCACATAGAAAGCTTGCATCCACGGGGACATAATTGGTAGCTGCGGTGCTCAGGACATCGATAAAAGAAACGCAGAGTATTAAACCTAAATAATAAAAAAATATCCGTACGTACTTACCAACCGTAACGACCTGAAACTGGGAAAAGAGAAAACTAAAAAAAAAAAAAAAAGTTTTGTACGTCCGTACAAACTATACATGTATTTGACAATGTCCAACATAGCATTGCATACAGGATTTTGGTGGGGAAACCTGAAGGAAGGAGACTACTTGGAAGACCCAGGCGAAGATGGGAGGATAATATTAAAATGGATCTTCAAGACGTGGGATGGGGGGCATGGACTGCATTGATATGGCTCAGGATAGGGACAGGTGGCGGGCTGTTGTGAGTGCGGTAATGAACCTTTGGGTTCCATAAAACGCGGGGAATTTCGTGACTAGCTGACGACCTGTTAGCTTCTCAAGAAGGGCTCTGCTCCATGGAGTTAGTTTGTTTGTTAGTTAGTTAGTCCAATGGATCGATGACCGCGTCTGGAGTTAGAAAATCATTAGACAGATCGCTAAGTAGTTACTATAAACTTCAGGTAGAACTTAAAGGCAGAGGAGCCACCCAGTAGTTATGAACTGTGCGATGACAGTGACACAAAGCGCGCAAGTGGTCTCACTGGTTTGTGCAAGCTTATGTAAGTTGACATCAGCAGTGTAAAGAATGGAAGAGGATAGATAGTGTGTGCCAAAAGAAAATAAAGATACACAGCAAAGTACGGATAAAAAGTTCTACAAGTCTACAAAGAAGGAAAAAAAAAGTATACAGAAGGATGATTCATTGTCTCTTCCTAGGTTTAGTCTTGTCATCATGTATCATGAACTCTTCGAAACCACAGACAAAGGGAAGATACACAAGAT
The DNA here is from genome assembly GCA_021186555.1 of Reticulitermes speratus. Taxonomy (NCBI): domain Eukaryota; kingdom Metazoa; phylum Arthropoda; class Insecta; order Blattodea; family Rhinotermitidae; genus Reticulitermes; species Reticulitermes speratus. The sequence goes on from JAJKFL010000237.1 coordinate 32,274,434, forward strand.
ATCTATTACACGAAGACCACAATGCGGCCAACTAAAAAACTATATCATAAAAAAGGAACCTCACCATTTATTACCAGCCCACCCATCTACGAATCCAGAGTCGTGTCATAAAAGTACATAAAAAGTGGTGTTACAATCGAAAACAAACTCTAAAACCTTCTCTACTTTCTTACCTTCAACGCCTCTCACTCTTTTCAAATGTCAAATTCATTATGACATAATAAATTGACTAGGTTTTAAAATAAGAGAAATTTAGAGTAACATTGTTTTGAGATATACAATGGGTGGTACACTCCCACACTGGTGTAACAACGCATATTCCTCAGTCCCGAAGTTGTAAGCTTAAAAAAAAGCCGGTTAAGCGGAAGTAATTATTGAATTTGCATACAGGCTGTGCAATGAACCTGTAAAAAATCTCTCCTTACTCTCTTTGCACTTCAACGCTTTTGATTTTCACTGTCTTTGCTGTGTTTGACAACAGCTTGTATTATATATGTAAGTACAAACAGATGGGCAGACTACCGCGCATCAAAACACATACAATTATTCGACAAGTGTTTACTTCGTTGTCACGGATATTTTTCCGTGTTTATGTTGATTTAGGTTACATTTATACTGGAAACCCTCTTAAGGAAGCTAGGGGATAATACACAAAAAATTAATGCTTAAATGGGAAATCTGTCCTTATAAAAAAGAAGCGTACACTCGGTCTACGCTTAACGAAAATTTTCATCAACAAATTTCTCTGATAGGGACTTCTATAATGAATAGCATATCATCCGGTTTGCCCTTCATCCGAAAGCGCACCCGCTTGTTCGAGACCTTGCCCAATAATTCGCAACCTTGGGATCATTTAAGCAAACAGAAATGAATGGCGGGAATGAAACTGTACTTTACTATTGTTGTTTGAGTGATATATTTCTGTATTTTATAGTCGATATAATAAGTAATCTGTCCTGCTCCTGATGTTTCACTTCGAGACAAAACGTTGTTGACTTATAAGTTGTTGGTCATATTCGGAAGCTCAGTAACGGAATGCCGAATCATAACAATCAGATTATGGAAAAGAAAGACTCGCCTTAAGAATTCTCTCGTTGAAAGCAGCAATTCGTTAAAGGCAAGGACTACCTCAAACGATGATAAGAAAGCTCGTATGCGCAGGCGTTGAAGTCACGGCAATCCCGTGTGTTGACCTTTGAAGCCAATTTCGCGTGCATCTTTAAATGTACTTTACATAACATATGAGGATACGAAGGAAAGAGATCATTTGAAAGACCTAGGCGTAGATGGGAGGATAATTCTAAAACTGTGGTTAACGAAATGTGGTGGAAGGGTGTGGTCTAGGCAGTGGTAGACTCTTCTGAACATGGCAATGAATCTTTGGATTACGACGGATGTTTCTGGACAGCCTGAGCGACTACAAGATTCTAGAGGATTCCTCTTCGCAGTGTTAATTATTTCGTGACCATCACGACAATGATTTCAACCAGTAATATGAAGAGGAGATACTGAGAATTATTCTATCGTAAGATATTTATATAATACATTCGCCCCAAAAAGACCAAATATACGAAGGCTTGGCAGAGTATCGTGCGACCGATGTGATACTCTTTCCGGTCGCGACGACTTGGAATCAATGGAAGAAAGATGGTTGCTTAGGTAACGACACGTCTATTGGCTTCTCAGTCTTCACATCATGTCTACTAGTGCCTTCTAATCTGTAAGTTTGAACAAGTTATCAGTATTTTGTATCATAATCGAAACAGTCTGGAACAGGTCACAAGGTCACATTTTTCCACACTTTACATTAACACTTGTAAATGTAACTTCATATGCTTGCACTGAATTTAAAATTACTCATGAAATGCTAATTCGTATGTCAGGAGGGACACAAAATATAAATCTTTTAAGAGAAGGCGTGTTTTATGAAGGATGGAAAGGGGGTGTGCCAGCCACGTTTCTCTCTATCCATGCAGGCTCGCGTTGAATCCAAGATAAATAAATTGTGGCTGAAACGCCGGAAGGATTTATTGTGACACAGTAAATTGGATTTTGGTTTTATTTCATTATCTGCCCAAATGTTAGAAGCACACAAAAATGCTTTTCTGTGGCCTGGTCCACTGGCAGACTGCAGCCACGCTGTATGAACGCCGTATTAATTGTGACCTTCGTTAAGTTTTATTGCAAGACCGTTTGGTTTAAAACGACATACAACACTCAATATGCTATATTTGTTAGAATTACATACTCGGAAGATCTGTAAGTATAAATGGATCTCGGTTTACACATGTAGGCTACGTTCGTCCGTATCACAGTTTAAAGAAATTATGTTGCTTGTATTCTAATCGCGCCTGACAGGTGAGGCGGGAAATCTTCGGAAGCTACGTGACATTCATAAAAAAAAATAATAATAATAACAATAAATGGGCGCTGGTTCTGTAATTGTCCACTAGGCTTTCGCATACGTGCGGTAATAAATAAAATACCGACACCACAGTTATCATCATCATCATCATCATCATCATTATTTCGGTTTTTCTCAGGCCCTGTATGTCAGTACTTCTACAAACGTCACACTGGCTCCCTTCATTTAATCATCCAGAAAATCCTACAATTCGAAGTAATATCATACTTTAAAAACCTTGCTTACGGCCTGCTAAACTAAGACTCATCCTAGTGAAGTAATCATCTTCCTTTGGACTTTGGTCCATCTTCTTAATTTTAATACAGTAGCTAATTTTTTTTTAATGGCTCGACAGTCCCTTGGGGGCCTAGGCCGCCTCATTTTTCGAGGCTTCACGATCACACTTTTTAGACACACCACACTCGGTAGGACTCCTCTGGACGAGGGACCAGCTCGTCGCAGAGACCTCTACCTGACAACACACAACACTCACAAGAGACAGACATCCATGCCCCCGGCGGGATTCGAACCCACAGTCCTAGTAAGCGAGCGGCCGCAGACCCACGCCTTAGACCGCACGGCCACTGGAATCGGCAGAGTAGCTACAACGTTTAGGAAACCGCCTCTGCTTCCTTCCAGATTTTATTTCTGAGCCTTGTAGTTAATTGCTAATCGTTTAATAGCTATCGCAATCATCAGGGGAGCCACAGCATTCATTGGGGCGGCTCCGCTGATGATGATGGTGGTCGATCGCCGAAACATGTAGGAGTGACTTAACATTATATACGTGTATTTGGATGTGCGGCTTTTGATTTTATAAACTGAATTATACCACAGTGCACGGTATGAACAATGTTAAGGCTATTTTTACGTTACTACCCGCGGACAAGATCCGGTCTGAGGTGCATATCTTAACACGTTTACTGAACTATGGTGCCCAGTGACAGAATAGCTGTTCCTAAGACTTCCACCAAATTAGGTGGTTTCCTTTAAATGAAGATGGAAGCACAGCCGGCTTGCGAAACGTAGCACTCTATTAAAATTAAGATGATGGACAAATTCCAAAGAAATAAGATTATTTCACTAAGTCACAGACCATCATCAGAGCCCTATAAAGTTGAATTAAGACTCAACTAATGTATTCAATTTATGGTCAACTTTAAAATAAGACTCAACCGTTCAATAAACACAGCATGACGAAGTACCTTACACCCATTCATTTTGCCTATACCATTCTACACTTCACTTCTTCAACTGATGCAGAAATTTTACATACTTCTACTTCTGCAGATATGTCCGACGTCTGCAGACCCAGGGTCCACCAAGTTATTCCTTGACAGACAAAAAGGAAACATATCCCTTGATAAAAATTCTGACATGTGCATACTTTTCGCGTAAAATTCCATGCTTTTAAAAATGCTATCGCTTTCAGATTTGAGTTTTCTGCAAAAAAAGTAAGCATAATTCGAACTTTTACCGAGGCTCATCTCCTCTCAGTATTCATCAATGAGTCCTGGAGACCAGACGCTCGAATGTCAGGGCACCCACCATACATTTTGCCACTATGTTGTAGCCGTGATGCAAACGAGATAATGTATGAAGCATTTGGTGTCATTCCCTATTTGGATTTCGCTCATCCTCGTGTGTTTAAAATAGAAATAGAAATTTCACTTTTAGTGAACAGGATCGATTACCGTCTTCGGGCAAAACAGAAAGGCCTATTCAGTTGGACCCGATAGCAAAACTACTCTAAACCTCTGGGCCGAGGGTTTAGAATCGCTTTATCTGTCGGACCGAACTGAAACCTGTAGAATTCTACAGAACTGTATGATATGAAGCGTGTCTGTTTTCAGGGCAACTTACCAAGGCACATTCCTCCGGTGCAATTAGCGGAAGTCAGATCCCTGCCTGGACAGTATTTACCGCCGTTGCTGGGCGAAGGGCTAGTGCAGCTTCGGCGACGATGGTGTTTGCAGTCCGGGCCGCAGGTAGACCAGGTCGACCACGACGTCCAGCGCCCGTCTACTGCTGTAGGAAAGCAAAACAGAAAACTTACGGGGCCTTGTTTTGTACAGGGATACGTTAAACCTACCACTTAATGAGAGAGGAGAGAAGAATAGTAATTAACGACGCGGTCAGTTGCTAAGATTATACAGCGTCGGTGGTGGATGGATGAAATGTGGATGTGGAACATTAATGGAATTATATTGATAGGGTAAAACCGCAGAACTCGGAGGGAAACCTGTTACAGTGTCACTTTTAGACGCATTCGCAAAATTGCAAAAAGCGACTATTAGTTTCGTCATGTGTGCCCGTTCTGTCGTCCGTCGGTCCGTCAGTCCGCATGGAACAACTCGGCTCCCACTGGACGGATTTTCATGAAATTTGATATTTGAGTATTTTTCGAAAATCTGTCGAGGAAATTCAAGTTTCATTAAAATCTAACAAGAATAACGGGTACTTTACATAAAGACCTACGTACATTTATGATAATATCTCGCTGAATTCTTCTTAAATGTTTCAGACAAATGTTGTAGAGAAAGTCAAAACGCACACTTTAAGATGAATAACTTTCTTCCGAAAATCGTGGCGTTTACGAGATTATGTGGAAAAATACGGTGCAGCCAGACAGGCCACAAATTACAATATGATGCGGCGTAGAGAAGATACGATTTCCATGCGAGATAAATAAAGCAAGAATACAGACCCACATTCATAATATTATTTATTGCTTTTCCACGGCAACAATGGTTACGCGAACGCGCCTCAATGTTACCTTATACATACACTGCACGTAATCTTCTACCAAAAATCCCATACGGGCTGGCTCGGAATCGAAACCGAGCCTCGCGGTAAAGCCGATGGCCTTTATCAAGATCTAACCAACAGGCTCTAAGAGACAGCGACCGTTTTGAAAATCTGAAGATCACTCAGCTAAGAAATATCTGTCTTGGAGGAAATCCGATTGTTCATTACATTCTGCAGAACAGTTCACCACAATTAAGAACCAGTAAGTCTTTTTAATTCACGCAAAGAATTTAAGAATAACGAGATAAAGTGACACCAGCCTCTTCAGCCACAGAACTATTTTTCTGCAAGTTTTCAGAGAGTACTTTGCAGCTACTGCACTCTTTACTATACGAATGTAGATAAACACTGTTGCTGTATGTAGCCGTCACATTAATGGATAAAATGAGAATCAAACATCGGTCCAGAAATTAATAATATTCAACCCCTGTTACGCTAAAATAACGCCCCTTTCAATCCCACCTAAATGGTTACGTGTGGCAAACAAACACCTTTTAAAAAAAAATTCAATGGGACATTACTGAATACTGATGTTTCCAAATACGTACGTATATGAGGAAGTATTAGGAAGGATGGTAGGGGTGAAGAGTGAGGAAGTAGGAAACTCAACTACCCCATCTCTCATTTTTTCCCCTTTATTCACCCTCGTTTTTATTCAATTTCCATTTAGTTTGTGTTCCAACGTCGCGCCTCTCTGTGTAGGTATCTGCTAAATCCTCTCGAACAAGCAGTGCTATAGTATGTGGACGACACAGATAATCTGGATGTTGGAAATCATATGACTTAAAAGGTCCGGCTGGCACACCCTCAACATAACCGACTCCGTGGAGCAGCTCTTATTTACAAGCTATAAGTCACTTTGGTTATCAAAACATTTCCAGTCTTTAATGCAACCTTACGATTCTTTGCCAAGCACAAAATAGCCTACCCTGGGTTCCAACCAGGACCAGATAGATCCAACTGATAATTCCCATCCTGTTTCTTTTAAGATCTATTTTAATATTATCATAATATATACCTCATCTGCATGATAACAAATGATGCAAAATGTACATGTGATATTAAATCCAGGACTGACATGGCAAAAGCAGCATTAAACAAGGAGCATACTCTTTTCACCAGCAAATTTGACTTAAATTTAAGGAAGAAACTAGTAAAGTGCTACATTTGGAGCATAGCTTTTTATGGTGCTGAAACGTGAACACTTCGGAAAGTAGATCAGAAATACCTGGAAAGTTTTGAAATGTGGTGTTGGAGAAGGATGGAGATCAGTTGGAACGATCGTGTGAGAAATGAAGAAGTATTACACAGAGTCAAGGAGGACAGGAATATCCTACATACAATAAAAAGAAGTAAGGTATTCTGGATTGGTCACATCTTGCGTAGGAACTGCGTTCTAAAACACGTTATCGAAGTAAAGATAGAAGGAAGGATAGAAGTGCCAGGAAGATGAGGAATAAGACGTAAGCAGCTACTGTATGACCTTAAGGAAACTAGATGATACTGTATCTTGAAAGAGGAAGCACTAGATCGCGCTCTATAGAGAATTCGCTTTGGCAGAGGCCGTGGACCTGTCGTAAGACAGACTACGGAATGACTGAGTACCTCCTCATGTTCACAGATGAGATAGGTCGAAACATGTAGTTCTATATAATAATTAGAATCTAGCTGTGTTTGGACAGATAATGATTGAATTTTTGTCCCTGCTATTTCTTCTTACGTTGCGTACATAAGGGCATTTTTCCAAAGAACATTCATAAAATACAAAAATGCTGCAGTAGCAGCAGCTCTTAACAGTGACGTCAGAGAGCTATAGTCCTAATTACACGTATTGCTGACTGACCAACGTCCTTTTAGACCGACGACAGAGCGACGCTCCGCACCTCCTTCTGGCACCTCACCAACACCGAACATCCATTCCCCAATATATGCACTCTCCAGTTTCATGGGCACAAATGTTCATTCAGTTGCAGGCTTTCCTACTTAAAAATCACTTCATTTCCGTTCCCCTGTTGTAGATTCAAGTTCTGATGGCAACCCTAACTTTTCCTCGGGGAATTTAGCTTCACTCCCATGCTGTGTGTACAGAAGGGCTTAGGAATCGTTCTGGATGTGCTGGTGAGGGGACAAACATCAATATTTCTATTGAAAATAGAACCCCGGACAATAAGTTTACGGCCAGCAGGATGTTTTCTCCGAGATGTCGTACATCCGATTATATTACTTCTGAATGTCAGAGGCAATCATCGCAGCACAGCACATTGTTTTAATTACATTTCAGAGTAATTACACAATCTAATTGAAATATTGGGCAAAATTATCCCAGTGACCGCGCAGTCTAATGTGTAGGAATGCGATCTCTTGATTGCTGGGATAGCGGGTTCGAATACCGCTCAGGGCATGGATGCTCGTCTCTTGTGTTTGTTATATTCTGTGTAGGTAGAGGCCTCTGCGACGAGCTGATCAATCTTCCAGAGCAGCCCTACCATGTGTGTGTGTATATATGTGTGTATGTGTGTGTCTAATTGTGTGTGATTTAGAAACCTCAAAACGAGGTGGCCTAGGCCGGATTTGGGATGTAGCGCCACAGGGAAAAAATAGACTAAATTCTAAACGTGTTCAAAAGTTAAACATTCTTTTGTCCGAGAATTTGAAAACAATAATTTGCAATATTATCGCACCATTACGAAGAATGTTTTCTCCATAGAAATTCCTACATTACGGTTTGTAAGTGTAATCAAGCGACAACAATACAGTGCAAAAGCACACGAACCACAATTTTACGTACTATTTTGAGTCGGTGTAAGACTTGATATTTAATCGTAAAGAAAGGAACTTAGAATGGTTTGAATCTACGTAACATTAAGTAGGGGAAGGATGAGTGGAAGTGGGAATTGCAAAGCTTCATAAATTACACCCTTCACCAAAAAGTATTATTCTGACCAAATCAAAGACAATGAGGTGGAGGGGAAAATTATCATGCATAAAGAATTTAAAAAAAAAATATGTATTTTAGTCCAAAGACTGAAGAAAACACTTAGACCTAAACATAGATGGGATGTTAGTATTAAAGTGCAGTTTAAAAGAATAGACTGTGTGACGTGAGTCTGATTAAACTAACTCACAATAGAGTCCAGTGGAAGACTTTTTTTTTAAAGATGGTAATGAATATTCGCATAGGCGTAACTTGGCTAATAACATTGGGGGGGGGGGGGGGGGGCAAAATCGACCATGGGTATAAGGAAATTCAACTTATGAAGGAGTCAAGTCAAGAAGGAGGGAGAAATTAGTTTGTTTCGTTTTTTTTTGTCTTTATACCACCCAAATAATCGTTTTGAAAATATTTCTATTTATTATTTGCCCCTCTTCAACTGAGTAGCCAAAAAAAAATTATTCTTAGGTAGAAAATAATAATGGAGAGGAATTTGCCCCTCATCCCCTTGCGCCCCCAAGTTACGCCTATGAACATTCGATTTCTATACAATTCGATAAATGTATTGACAAACTGAGCTAAATATTTTCCTTTACTATTCCACCTTCTGTATTAAGTTCAGCAATTCTGCCACGTCTGCGAATATTGACCCCCCTCTCGCCCCCCTCCCTCCCCACTGGATGTAGTTTTATTGTGGGGGGCCAAGCTCGCACCTGCAAGAGGACAAGCAGTAACAAAAGTGATCCCAGATGAAAATACCGCTGAATAACAAGCATGGGTCTATGCAGTGACACGAACAGTGAATGGTGTTACAGTGATACAGAAACATGCGGACAGAACAGCTGAAGCACTTACCTACAATTACTGTATTTTCATCGAACACTCCTCCTTCAAGCAGCACAAAGCAACAAAGAACAATACAATAATAGACAACAAGTACATACAATTGCACTGTCTACCACAGAAGCTGGTGTTACATAGAAACATTGCTTTAATAATATCAGTTCTGCCCAGCTGATACTGTAGCTAGAATTCTTCAAATTTTTCTCTTTAATATAATCTCAATGTGACAACGGCCGATTCGTTATATCAACATTATGATGGAAGTAGCCTGTGCCCTAAAATATTACCTGAAACAACACGAATCGGGAGATGTTTCTATTCCTGTCTTCAGGTAAGTAATTGGTTTGTAACAATACAGTGATTTTTCTAGACAGCGCAGGCGTGAAAGCAAATTATTTATTACAGGTCGGCGCGACTTAAAGGCATGCAAATTCGACTCTGCCTCAGTCTGCCGTCGTAAAGTAAATCTCAATCTATTAAGAGACTTCTTATTTTAGGATTGGTATTGACGCTTTGGGATTGAAATCGTGATCACCATTTAAAATGGCCCGGATTGCATCCCAAACGTCGCCATAATCTTAAAAAATATTACACAAGACTTTGTCAATATAATTGAAAATTGAAGCACAGCCAATTTAAATCATCACTCGTATCACATACACGTACACCTCAGACAGTGGAAAATATATAGCACAAAACTGATATGAGAATTTTATAAAATGTCAGCAAGTTCCATCAGAAAATTGTTGAAGCAGGACGGATAAATATATTGCAAATTCCATCCGGAATGTAGCTATGTGCACACGTGTTACTGTAGCGAAAAACAAAGTGAATGGATTCTAGAAAACCGAGAACAAAAAACTGCTAATACTGACACATGTGTTGTGTAAAATGTTATGCTTCTCCTTGTGAATTAATATTGTTTCCGGTACATTTACTCTGAAAGAATGCAGCAAAAGATAAATACTGCTTTCGTGTTTAAAATTTACATTTTCATGCTCCAAAAATTAATATTTTTTACGCTCTAATATGTGTGCAGAAAAGATGGTTCGAATTCTGTCATGTTTCTATGTTTGGTTTTTCACAGCATCATACGAGAGTCAGGGTAAGTTCTACACCAATTCGCGGCTTAAGACGGCTTTCAGGAAATTTTATTTATTGTAACCGTCATATCTTCAGGTGATTTAGCGGCAAGACTCTCAAATCCTTTACTTATTTTGTTAAGTAAATGTAAGAAATTAAATTTGAAATCTCTGCTACATTAGATTCCTTACACAACACCCTCGAAAATATTAAATGCATACGAAACACACAACAGTTGACCAACAGATGCACTGTTATTATACGTTTTTGTATTTACAATACAATCGCTGTAAATCAGTCCGACATGTTTCGATCCCTTGTTGGGACCATAATCAGAACATTCTCTTAAAATCATAAATTACACAATAATAATAACCATATATGGGCTCGGGCCTCCTCTTGCCTCCTCTCTCCGAGGTTACTAAGTCGTGCGCATTCGTGGCAGTTGGTGACTGGCCAACTGGCCGCGCTACTATTCTATCGATCCTGATGTGTCCGCCAGAGCCATCTGGCAGGCAGTCAGGAGACTTGGGTGAGAAATGGAGGCTTTGAATTTAGCTTACGTAACATTTTTATTCATGCCCGTAATCTACGACATGGGACCGACGGAAGGAAGTGGTGCTCCGGATTTTTATCACCCTTAAAAATCCATCGACTTCGGTCGGGATCGAACCCGCGAACCTTGGGTCCAGTGGCGAGCACGCTAACCACTAGTCCACCGAGGTCGACAAAATTACACAATACAAACTAACAATATAGGTACATATTAAATGTACAAAACGTATAATGGTTAAAACTGTAGGCTATCTCTCTGTTGAGCCCTCGATCCACTGCGTATCGGAAGTTGTCTGTTTATGTGTGGGAGGTTAAGACAGTATACTAGCTTCAGATGAAGTACAGTTCATCCAAAAGGGACGCAACGCATTGAAGAAACTTTTGAAAACTGAAGGCAGTATATTCCTTGCATTCTAACATGACGTCACAACTTCGAGGTCTTAAGTAACTTGCCGACATAAACAGTCGCTAGCCGTACAAGTCGCATGTAATCTATCCGATAAAATCAAAGGAAAGTAAATTCTTAGTTAATGAGCTCCTGCTTCTTTATAACTGTTTATTTCGAATTAACAATTAAATGTCACTGTCAGTAATTTTAGGTATATAGCGACTATTTATAAGACATATTAGTGGATAACTAATTATAAATAATTTGTAAGCAAGCGAGCGTTACCTACTTTGAGACACCGCCCCAACAGTTGTGTGGATGTACTTGTAAAAATACAAGGAAAGCTCTAGTCAGAATATCCAGTCCAAACACAACTAAATCTATTTATTGCATAGAACTACATGTTTCGACCTTTTTCAAGTCATCATCAGGTTCACAATTGGTCTTTAAAACACATTGAGGAAGAAATATATATATATATATATATATATATACATATTTCTTCCTGAATATATTTTAAAGACCAATTGTGAACCCGAAGATTACCTCAGATAGGTCGAAACATGTGGTTCTATATAATGCAGTCGAACCCGGTTATAACGACATCGGTTTATACGACACCTCGTCTATACCGTCAGATATTCTGCGGTACCAATTAATTCCTCACTGTTAACCGTAAAATTACACTCCTCAGTTTTAACGACACTCGTTTATAACTACACAGAATATTCAGTTTCTTTCATGACGGTATAACAGAGTTCGACTGTAAAAAAAAATTTAGTTGTGTTTGGACCGATATTTATTTAATTTTTATACTATTAACAACACAACGGGATGACATTCGTTAAAACAGAATCAGTAGTTTTCAAATATGTATTGAAGAAACTCCCATTATAGTTAACGGAATGTCTCTTGTAGATGACACTTTGTACATGTCGAGGCGTCTGACGACTGAAATACATTGCAGGCACTGAAAGTAAAGAAGTCCTGGGCGAGTGAACAACACACATAAGTGCCCAATCATAAAACATCTCGTATTATACATAAATTGCTATAGATCTAATATACAGGAACCTAATAATACATGTACATATTTCTGGCAGCCAATTATTATTCACGCCTCATTAATGCCGTACGGTATTATTTTAATATCCAACTGTTTCATAATGAAGTCCTGTCATGTAACTGGCAAGGCATAATGGGCACAATAAACACCTATACGGGCGCCAGAAAGAAGATTTCCCCTGCTGTAAATGCGAACGGTACTGACGGTTGGAGATACTACATGTTTCAGAATGTCTTAGAAACACTTTAAGAGGTAAAACATACGAAGGCATGACGATCAGATGTCATGTGCTAGTTAGGAATTCGATAATCAGTGTGCTTCACTGTCATATAATTAATTTAAAACGCACATGGGTCCACATCAAAGTAATGAGGACGAATGCTTCTAGCAGGATGGCTCAGGAATTGTCGCAGTATGCAGAGAAACATAAGCACTTCATGCAAAGTTGATCATCTTCAGCACTACAGTCTTTGGTGAGCCTTGGCTTCCTTGCTGTTGTGTAGGATTCGTAACAATTTATTTATTATGGGGTGGGGTTTTCAGCCCCACGCCCAACCCCCAGCCTGGAGGACCATTGTTTCCCTTTTTGTCTGGGTCAGCACCTTTGACCTGTCTGGCATGTGAGGCCTTGCCAGTAGCTACGCTACCGCCAGCGTAGCTCTCAGGATCATCTGAGCACGCGAGCCCCACCACTACGTCAAAGTAAGGATACCTTCGGGGGGAAAGTTTAAGTTAGGAAACCTAAAACAAACCGATCACTTATGATGCCTACGGACTGACAGGACAATATTAAAATAGACATTACAGAAACAGAGTGTACTTTGATGGTTGTCATTTCCACTAATGAAAGTCATTATTTTACTTTTGTCTGTGGGCCGGGAGAGCATAGTCGGCATGGCAACTCGCTACGGGCTGGACGGATCGAATCCCGCTGGAGGCGAGATATTCCGCAACCGTCCAGACCGGCCCTGGGGACTACCCATCCTCCTGTACGATGGGTACCGGGTCTATTTCCCGGGGGTGAAGCGGCCGGAGCTTGGCGTTGACCACCTACCCCAAATAGCGCCGAGATTAAAGAGTAGAGCTATACCTCTACTCCCCCTCTGGGACTTCATGGTCTGCTCTAGCGTGAAGTTCACCTTCCTTTTACTTTTTCTTCTTATCCTTCTTCTTATTCTTCTCCACATTTTCTAAATTAGTCCTCATTTTATCCTCTCATGTTTCGTCTTGCCTCCCTAGCCCTACCTACTCTTTCTCATTTCGCTCGCCTTTCATCTTCCTACTTGACTTCTACAACATCTGAACCACACAAACGTCCGTTTACGATTTGAAAGCGGCAACTAATAACAAAGTAATGAGCACGGTTTTCGGGTTCTATGAAATTCTCCATATTTTTCACATAGTTGGTCGCAAACTAAACGAGCGGCAACTAATTTGCACGCCTGTTCAAAACTTTAATTACGCCTTTTGCCATTTTCCAGGTCACTGTCACTGATACGAAACAAACGCCCCATGGAGAGAGTAATTGAAGTGTTACACCATTCTGTTTCACAGAACTTTGTTCAGTTCAGTTTCATGGTTTCAACGAGAAACTGGCAAATACCGAGTATTTAGCAGAAATCTTTGTGGGCGTATCATGTCACAGGAGCATCAGATTTACTTCCATGATTGTGAAAAGGACTGGCAACATTGTATGATATCTGAGGCAGGTTTAATGCCAGAAATAATCAGAAGTACAACTCTGTTTGTCATGTGCAACACAACAAGAACAACAATAATACTGTCTTCAAAAAATTCGCTAATAATATTATATGCAATACTTCCTTCAATAAAACAATATTCATTCAAAGCTAAATATGTTTCAAAATTTATTCGTTCATAACCATTATATACCTGACTTTGTCTTAATATCTGCTTAAATTTCTGATCTGATCTTTGTTAGTGCATCTTAATATTTTCCTGTATTATATCACTTTCCGTGATAAGTGGGTTCCTGTCACAACGGCATGGCGCGTCCTCAGGTTGCGGATGGAGGAACGGCCTCCGGATATGGAGGGTAGCTGCGAAAACATTGCATAAGCAGTCTCGGACACCTGACAAGGGGTGGTCCTCCAGCTTGGGGGTTGGGCGAGGTGATAACAACTCCTCACCGTAAAAAATTACCATGTCACGAAACAGATCACAAAGCTCAGGATAGGGACAGATGGCGGGCTCTTGTGAATACGGTAATGAACCTTCGGGTTCCATAAAACGAGGGGAATTTCTTGAGTAGCTGACGACCTGTTAGCTGCTCAAGAAGGACTCTGCTCCATGGAGTTAGTTAGTTAGTATATCACTTTATTCAAATTTCATTTAAAAATTTCTTTCTCCAATATCTAGTTTCTAAACAACCCAGTAATGCTTGTTGGACATCCCCTTCACCTGAATATACATGGCATCTCCCTTTATCTGTGTTTCTTCTAATTCAACTTCCACACTTCTGCTAGCAACGAGGCTATTCCACTTCTTTCTTTCCTCGAACAACATTCTGTATATGACCTTTCAATCCTACAGAATTATGACGTGAAGTACTTCTGACAACAGGCGCTTTGACGGCCGACCAGGCTGCGGAGTTGATGGTGCAATTAACTTTCTACGTGAAGTGATAGGCTTGAGTGTGCCAGTATGTAGTACTGAGGCCGACTCACGATGACAGTCGACTGCACTCTTAAAGGACTTGATTTTTAGGCGCGTTCGCAAAATTGTGGAAAGCGACTCTTAGCTTCGTCATGTCTGCCCGTCTGTCCGCATGGAAAAACTCGGCTCCCACTGGACGGATTTTCATGAAACTTGATATTTCAGTATTTTCCGAAAATCTGTCGAGAAAATTCAAGTTTTATTAAAATCCAACAAGAATAACGGGTACTTTACATGAAGACCTACATACATTTATGATATCTCGCTGAATTCTTCTTAGAATGAGAAATGTTTGAGAGAGAAGTTGTAGAGAAAGTAAAAACACACATTTTATGGTAAATAACGTTTTTCCTAAAAACGCGCCGTTTATGAGATAATGTGAAAAAATATTGCAGATCCAGACAGGCCACAGATAATACGGCGAATGCGCTTTGCGTGTTGGATAACTAAGGCTACAGACATACACTCAGAATATGTAATACTTATTGCTTTTTCACGACAACAATGGTTACGCGAACGCGCCTCAATATTATACTTATATTTCCCGTCTTGTTGACATCCGATTCTGTTAGTGGCGATGGTAGCAGCTGCAGGTACGAGTATATGGTAATTCTTATTCAGCGAAACTTTATTTTTGAAACATCCTTTACTTTCCCAGGGATTTTAATTATAAATGTTATCAGTATTCCATACTTTGTGTTGGCGAACTGTGACAGTGTTATTAACATTGGTCACAAACACACGTCTGGAATAGTGTATTTGAAGAGATGAAGTGCAGTAGTCAAAGAAAAGTGGTTCTTATGTCGTACACCTAAACAGCCGATTTAATTTCACATCGGGATTTTATTGCGTAAACAGGCTTCCACGTCACTCGCTTCCGAATTCTCTTCTCCTCTCTTTCTTTCGTGTCTGATCCTCTCTTTATAACACACTTGCGAATTTGACGTTAAGCCATTGAAATCTACGCGAATTATTTCAAAAACCGTTTCCGGTTGTTTTGCCTTCATTTTTTACAATATTCGTATTTCCAGATGACACATTGTTTCAGCACATACGTCTCAGATGCATGGCGATGGAATTTAAAACACTGGGTGATCAACATATATGTCTGTTTATTGAGTTTTGGATCTGAAGCTAACAGCAAAACATAAAAACCATCGGGAATCCCCAGCCAATATTCACTGACATACAATGACAGTTGACTGATATTTACTGCTTACGGACAAACAAACAAACAAACCAACAAACACATTCTCTTTTGGAACAGAATCTTGTTTACTTCCTTTTTGTGTCACTTATGAATATATCAATGACAGAAAGACAGACAGGAAGAAAGAGACAAGGTTTCAAAAATTGTATATTTGCCATAGACATTCTTTCGAATAACTTTTGTTTTAATGGACTCTGAAATTACATTATGTCGAATATAACCGGTGGCGCAGTTGGTTGAGACAATGCGCTACAAACCGGCAGGTCGTGGGTTCGATTCCCAATGGTGTCACTGGAAATTTTCATTGGCATAATTCTTCCGACCGCGCTATGGCACTGGGAACGACTCAGCCTCTTAACAGAAATGAGTACCAGGAATATTTCCTGGGGAGTAAAAGGCGACCGGTGCGTTGGGCTGACAACCTTACCACGTTCATGGGCCGATTGTCTTGAAGTATGGGAGCCTTAACCTCCTGGAACCCTCAGAACCAGTACGGGCATAACTCTACCTTTTTATAAGAAAATTACCCATCCTAACTTCCACAGCTTGTGAAGACAAGGTAAGAAAAGGTTAATTCAAGCATTCGCTAAACCTAAACTGAATTCCCGGATATTAACGTGGGGCCACTGGAGAAGAGAGCAAGGCAGTACAATCAAATTGACATGAATGGCCTTGACAATTTGATCTGCAGAAGGAGCAGTACGAAGCGTGGAAATCGTACGTCCCTATCTAAATTTTGAGTTAATAATTCATTCTATCGGAGGATAATATTAAAATGGATCTTGAAAAAACAGGGTATGAGGTGGTGTGGAGTGGATTAATCTGCCACAGAACAGAGACCATTGGCGATCTCTTCTTAAAATTCTAACGAAACGTCGAGTGCCACAACAGGTGGGTTGGATTTCGTTACGTAGCATTTCAAACTCTCTCCGATTTGCTTAATAATTGATATTAATTTGAAATTGGACGATATATTACGGCAACATTCCAAGTAATTGTGTGCATTCTTTTTCCGATGCGTACTACATTCCCGCCCAACTCACTGTCTTTCCACTTCCCATTATTTAGATACGCAAGAACGTAATTTGAGCTCCCATCACGAACAGAGAACACAACACTTTGTTGTGCAACTTCAAATTTAAGCATTCCCTGAGCCCTGCTGCTACCGTTCCAGTACACAGCCATTACCGCAGCCTGCCAGCTCTGGACATGCTCTGCGCATACAAAGCAGACCCAGGAGAAATCTAACGTCAAGAGATGGAAACTGCTGCTTGATACTTGGTCGGATATGCCCAGTTTATACCCCGCTTTTTATCTCGGGAAGTTTGTATTTGGAAGCGCGAGTTTCTTGTTACAACATAATTACTGCACAAATCATGACATGTATTTATGAAACAAACTCCTTAATAATACCGACGTTTCTCTGTAATTTAAAGCGTTCAGACTGGCTCTGGGGCCCACCCATCTCCCTACACAATGGGTACTTGGGGTAAAGTGGCCGATGCTTGCAGCTGACCCGTCATCTCCATCTACTGCGGAGATTAAGAACGAATGGAACTATACCTTCACTCCTCCATGTACCTGCCTGGCATTCACAGGAACTATTTTACCTTACACAATGCAAGCTAAATTAATACATAATAAATGAATTAACAAACGATACCAACTCAGTACCAGCTTAGTAGAGGGATAAAATGGAAATCCTAGACATATATGGGAGGATAGTATTAAAATGGCTGTGTGTGAGAATGTGGATTGGATTCATCTGGCTAAGAATATGAATAAAATATGAATAATATTCTGGTTCGATAAAAGGGGATAATTTCTTGGCGGCTACGCGACTGTTAGATTCTGGAGGACTATTCTCTGCAGAGATGACGTTTACTTACTAACCAACCAACCAACTAACTAACTAACTAACCAACCAACTAACTAACTAACTAACCAACCAACCAACCAACTAACTAACTCCATGAAGCAGAGTCCTTCCCGAGAAGTTAACAGGTCCTCAGCTAGTCAAGAAATTCCCCGCATTTTATGGAACCCGAAGGTTCATTACCGCATTCACAAGTGCCCGCCACCTGTCCCTATCCTCAGCCAGATCAACCCACGTCATGCCTCCCCATCCCACGTCTTGAAAATCAATGTTATTATGATCCTCCCATCTAAGCCTAGGTCTTGCAAGTGGTCTCTTTCCCACAGGTCTCCCCCCAAAACACTGCATGCACCTCTCCTATCCCCCACACGTGCCACATGCCCCACCCATACCATTCTTCTTGATTTGATCACTCCAATAATATTTGGTGATAAGTACAGATCATAAAGCTCCTCGTTATGTAGTCTTCTTCACTCCCCTGTTACCTCGCCCCTCTTATGCCCAAACACTGACTTCTGTACTTGTACAGCAAATCACAGACATACATGTCAAACCATTTTAAAGGGTGTATTGTTGAATGTCAGACTGATTAAACCTCGCAGCAGGACATGTTTGATTTCATCCCAGTTCCACAAAATTGTACAGTCACACTACTCATTGGCAACTTACAAGCTGTGTGTCATTTCAATAAAGGCGTTGGCAGTCAACACAAAATAATCAAGAGGATGACATCGCGACAGTAGCAGAGGGGAGATCATGGTATTTAGACACGACATATCAAATGATTGTCCTTTTATACCGCACACTGTCCTAACAGTCCACTTGATATATACGTGTATATGTGTAGTCCTACTTTTAGGCACTTTCACACGGTCACAAATATCGCGTATTAGCTTCGTCATGTCCGTCTGTCTGTCCGTATGTTTCAGGGCGGCTCCCACTGGACGGATTTCCGTGAAATTTGATCCTAGGGACTTCCATTA